>SCDY01001690.1:0-24560 GCA_004143825.1 Drosophila micromelanica
CGTAAGGCGCTCTGCACGCGAAGCTATTTTGAGTTTGGGGCCACAGCCACTTTTTGGCTCCTAAATACCCCCATTTTCTACACGTTTTAATGTATTGTACAACATCTACATCAGCTCCTGCTCGGTTTTACCCTTATAGTGATTGAAGTACACCAGCTGGATCACTTCAAACGACATTCTCTTGCCTGGCACTTTTATTTCGCAGTTTTACAGTAAATGACGTCTCAAAATCCAAAATTTTCACCGAACAACTAAGAATATCATAGAAAACGAAGAATGCTAAGCATTTGTAACGGTAAATGTACCGTTTTTCGCCGAATTGGTGCAGCACGGAACAGAACTTTTCTTGACACTCGTAAAATTAAGTCGTAATAGTTTTTGTTGTTTATTTTTGTTTTTAGTGCAATTAAATTGTCGTTTCTTATAGCATTCTCATTAAAATTGCATAAGCTACAATAATTGATAAGGATTTACATAAATTTTTAATTAAAAAGGTGTTTTTAGCTAATGAGAAGTTGAAAAAACAAATTTTTTCTCAATGTGTAAAGTCATTCTTGACACACTGTATATTGAAATTTGTATTAATTTGATGGTAATTAGCAAATTGGATTGATGTTTAGCATGCATTTGTATTTGGCATGTGTCTAGGACAAGAGACGCACTGCACAGAGTAGTTAAGTTGCATGGAGAAGTGAATGGGTATATTATTTTGGTTAAGCTGTTAATTAGAATAGTGAGTAGTAGCAGTTGCATTTCTATATACATATAGAGAGAGAAAGAGGCACTAAACACTAGCTACCAGAGTCGAATTTGTTCAACCCATGAGACGTTGCCTTACCAATCAGGCCTGTTTTATGCATGCATGATTGCTGGAATTCAGTTGCATGAATCAGGAGCAATTCATACTTCGGGACACTGAATTCAGGCATGAATTGGAGCAGTTGCATCTTCTGGTACTGGCTGGCCGCATTTAACACATACATACATACAAGCTGTTGGCATTTAATGAGTATTGAGGTGGTAAAAATTAAATAATAATTATGAACGTAAATAGAAATACTTCACACCGGAAATTGAACCGCTGACTCTTCGGCTTTAACTGCATAACACTTATCAACTACACCACACTACAACTTAATTGATTTATGATATATCATAACTTAAAAGTTAAAAAATCATTTCAAGGAAAACGCTAGACAAATTTATGCAAGTCTCCTTAAAACAATAAATAATAATAATAATTATTGATAATTTTAAAAGAAGAAAAGATAAATTCCATAATGGCCTGATAAAAGGAGATCCTTGATTTGTAAGAAAGACAGATTTATCGATTTTCTTAAATAAACTTGATCTGCGTACGGTATATACGAACCGAACGAGTCCAGACCACCTTTCTAGCCTTTGTCTCTAAAATTAACGCATTCTTTCAGACAGATGGACAAACAGACAGACAGACGGACATGGCTTAATCTACTCTGCTGATCAAGAATATATATATACTTTATGAGATGCTTTCTTCTACCTGTAACATACATTTGCACAAAACCATTATACCGTTTTTTACCCATTTTAAACGGGTTCAGGATATAATTAAAACCACTTTTTCAATTTGAGATTGTGTGCCGAGACGTGCCAATAGCGAGGATAATAAGGTTAATATCGATAAATAATTGAACAAGTACGACGAATGTGATATTTTTAAGCTTTGCCACACATTGTATTTTGCGGGTCACAAAATAAATGATTGTGAAAAATTTAAATAAAACAAGTGAGAAGGCTCTAGTCGAGGCCGCCCGACTAGGAGATACCCTGAACCCTGCGATCTGGTTTTATTAATATTTCAGCTCGTTTACACATACATACACAAATTCACACATACACACACACACACACACACATACAAATGCATGACGCACTCACTTTACTCGGTGCGCGTGTCCTCAGTACAGAAACGAAATCATTGATTTCTATCTATCTATGTACAAACCATCTATCTATATACAAACCAATTTGCAATTTTGTCTGTAGTATTTGATTTGCGATTTTTTTTGGTTTTATCGATATTGGGGGCGATTTGAGAGAGGTATCCAAAATCCGAAGACAACAAAGTCTGCGTATCGCTTACACAAACATAACGCACTACATTTGTTAATTCTATCTCTTATCGTCTCAGAGATATTGTAAAAAACAAAAGGTTGTTATCGATGTTATCGATATTATTATAACGGAGCAAGTTATCGAAAAAAAATGATAAGCTTGTATTGCGTATTATATATACGAACTGAATGAGACCAAGATCAGCTTTCTAGCTTTTGTAGTTTCCGAGATCGCTGCGTTCATACAGACGGATAGACAGACGGATAGACGGACATGGCTATATCAACTCAGCTCGTCGTCCAGATCAAGAATATATACACTTCATGGGGTCGGAGATGCTCCTTTCTGCCTGTTACATGAATTTCAACAAAACCATTATACCCTGTTTTACCCATTTTCAATGGGTTCAGTACTACACACCGTCGTAAGAAACATATCATAAATGTGAAATTCAAAATACTTATATTACATTACATCAATGTAAATCAACACATGCGATCGCATCTTAGTTCCATATGACTGCATGGACGGTAATTTTTCAGTAGTCACAAGACAACTTTATTTCTTCTTTTTATTAGTTAATTTTTTGTAATACAGTAGGCGTATAAATGTATCGAACATTGTACATGTCGCCATTAGTTTTTCTTTTTTTTTTTTAAATCAATTATAGATAATATATTATATACAATAATTATTTTTATCGCATAATGATTAACATTAACTTGTATTAAATTATTTAATGTCACTAAATGGAATATACATATATCAAAACTTATTTCACCCTCAAGCCACTACAGCTAACAACTTAGTAATGCTAATGTAGCTATAGTAAGTAGTCGAACGTTTCAATAAGGCTACATTAACACAGACGCTACCAATTGAATTGGACAATGGCGTTGTGAAACAAGTTGGTATGAACTTAAAGATTCGTGCTTAAACGTGCATAAATGAAACCATATTAAATTTCATAATTTTTTTAAAACACTGCATGAAAGTGCGGTCACTGTAACATAAGTCCACCGCGTTAACTTCGCCTAAAAAATGCGTAATGTGTAACGCCCGATTACGTGTTGCATGGTGACGCCAAGAAAAAAACATAAATGTAACTAAAACATCTATTAGAATTATGTGTTATTTACTTAGTTATTTATGCTTTTACTTTCTTCACGTTCTTCTTTTATTATTTGTTTTTGTGCGTCATCTATTGGAGTTTCTGGCTGCTGATAGGAATCGGCTAACAATTGCAGTTCACGGTCAACGTTTTGTTTAGTGATTTTAGTTTCCAGAAAATCTGTAGCCATATCAGATTGAAGGTTTTGCAATTCCTTGTTGTCCCTCGTAGAAGCAGAAGGCAACGGGGTGGGTGTCGGTGTCAGGGATGTATTGGATATGGTGTCAATATCATCATCTTCGAAATCTGCTTGCAGAATACTAAGTATATCGGTTGGAGTTTCCTAAGTAAATATAACATGGAAACAGAAATAATATAAACGTAATGTTTCTACACTAACAACGCAGGGTTTTTTATCGAATCTTTCAAGTTTGGGCATATAATAGGAGCAAAGTGTCTTCATATTTTTTTATACAATAATAATAATAATAATACTTAAGAAAAGAAAAAATATGAAGAAAATACTTTTTGGACTGATTTTTGATGTCTCTAGTTTTTATATGTTAGAAAACTATACTAAATTGACTCGATGAACAGTCAATATGCTATTCTTACTGAATGTTGAATGAAATGTTTTTACCTTTATTGCATTAACTCGCTGACGTTCATGCATTGCACTTAAAAGTTCACGTAAATGTTGGTTTTCCTTGCGCAAACGCTCACGCTCCATGTCGCGTTCGTTTATTTTAGGCTTAAATAATAAAAGTTACGTATACATTTCGTTTTAATAATGCGGCATACGCTTACCAAAAGAAGAGACATTTGCTCATTCAACAAACTTATAATGCTGCTAAGAGCATGACATGGAACGCTGGGCTCTAAGGAATTGGCGTGCTGTTTGCGGTTGAGTCCACATAAGTTTCCTAATGCAACGTTGGATGTTGAGCTGGAACCTTTTTCTTTTCCAGTTGGGAACTGAGGCTGTGTTATTTTTGTGGAGTTTTCGATTACGGATAGTGTTATGCGATCTCTATTAAGAGCAGCCTATTAAAAGATTGAATTATAAAAATATATATTATATCATTTTAAAGGCTGTTCTATTAAACTAACCAAATTATCACAGACATCACTGATCTCTATAGGGGGAACACTTTTGTCTGCAGATTCTACACTTTGTGTCGAGTAGATAACACAGGAGTCTTCATTTTTCGTTTTATTTTCAACTTTCTGACTGTTATCGTTAAAGTCAGATAAAGTTACAGGCACATTTTCAGATTCTTCCTTTACTTTTTCAGCCTCAGGCATTGATAGCACCTCTGATATATTTGCATTAATACAATCGACTTTACGTAACTCATCAACTGATTGTTCAGAAATGCTCTCTACGCTAACGGTGGTATGTTTGGCTATATCACCACTACTGTTGTTTGACGCAGCCAATGTTGAACTGTTTTCTGTGGCTGAGTTTGAAAAATTAAATGGCACCAAAGGTGTTGACGCATCTGGTGACTTTGAGGGAATTGCAGGCAAACGCAACTCATCGATTTCACAATATCCGTCGTCATCTTCATGGATAGCCACCTCTTCTACAACAGGTGTTTTGTGTTTTGATATTTTTTTTAACAGTGGTGTTTGCTGTTGGGCTTGTTGTTGTTTGCTTGGTTTTGGTAACGGTGGTGGAGACATCGCAACATTAAAAGATCTTTCCTTTTCGTGACAATGGTCGCACACAGCTGTTGATACAGCCGATATCTCCATCTCCGGTGACACATGCATGTAATCATTTAAGATCTTAGTCAACATCTGAACTTGATCATACGCAGCTAATGCAATATCAGCGCTGTCTTTGGGGGCTTCTGGCATCATAGCAATATCGACAATCTCGTTGAAGTGCTCCAATGGCAAGCGAAACATATCACAAATGATTCTCTGCTTCTCTAGTAACCCGTCTCGAATAGAGGCATCTAAACGACGTAATCGCTCACCTGACGTCAGTACCGGCTTGGCGGTGTGCGCAGGCCTTATGCTAATTTGAATCGCCGTTGGGTCAACAAGGGGCGACTGCATGAGTAACGTGCGTGTATTATTAGGATTGGTAGAATAGACGATGCTCGCACTATCACGCTTTGACTGCCCACCTACTAAGCCGTATGTCATTCCCCGTTCCTCATTATTAGCCTCACGAGCTGATTGAGTGTGACGTAAAGTTACGGCATTCAAATCCTGACCAATGCTGGGATAGCTGTTTGATTCTCCGCAACTACGTGTAGACATAGTGCGACTTATAGATGTGCCTGTATCGTCTTGGCTGAGACGTCGCTTAGCCATTAGATTGTAATATCCCTCATTATCAGCATGTATGCTTTCGGGAGGGTACATGCTAAGGTGAGCATCACTGTCATAATTATTGCTCGTTGTTGGTGCTGGTGTAACCGTAGCTATAGGGAGCAGCGGTGCCAGCGGTGTTGTAGTTGCAATTGCAGTGGCGCTGGTAGGTTGCGAACGGTCAGGTGTTTGGTCTACTGATTCTCTGGTCTGTGATTGTGGCGTCGTAGAGATAACATGATCATCGCACGTCGCATCTTGACTGTTTCCATTTTTAGAACGCGGCTTATTCTGTTGGGCAGCAGCGTCAGATATGTGTTTAAACCACCTGAAAAGCCGATGGATATGCTTAATTTATAATATTTATTTTATTTATTCACAGCTCTCACATATTCTCTAATTCAAACTGACTTAACGGAATTGGTTATTTTTATCCTGAACCTACTTGAAATGGGTAAATGGCTTATAAGGCGTATAATAAAGTATTTTATATCCCAATAATATATAGCCAATGGGAGATATTGGGAATTTCGATTTTGTAGGACAGAGGAACCTGGAGTGTGTTCTAATGGGCGTGGCCAGATATCACGGATGCAGTCTTTGGGGAAAGTCACCAGCTATCTACATACCGAATTTGGTGACTTTGTCTTACAAATTGTTGGAAATATTCACCTTTTATCAATTTGCGATTTGAAGTGTTTCGAAATGTTATCAAATTGCCAGCCTCCCAAACCAAAACTCTTCACAGTTTCTGTGAAGAGGTTAACTACAAGTACATATCCAAAGTTTCATGTCTCTATCTTCAACAACGCCGAAAAAGGTTGCGTTCCTCCGGATATACGGACATCATGACGGACATTGCACAAATATACTGTTTTCACTTCGGTAACAAGAATAAAAACTAATGGAAACACATGCAATTGACAAACAAATAAGAAGGCTCTATTTGAGAGCGACCGACTAAGAGAAACACTGAATCATGTGAACTGTCGTTACAAACATTTCAAAAGCCTTGTATTCATACATTCCTACACAGTGAAACGCATATGCACACCCCCGACGCACGTACCTTACTCAGTTGCTGCGCTTGGCCTACATTACATAAACTATTCTTACACAGTTTTAGTTTCATCAGGGTATACAAATAAAAACACTTACGTTTTGCACTCAGAGCTGCTGGGCGCGCGAAGCTCTAGCATTTGTGAGGTCTTTGTTTTAATTAAAAAGAACGAGTTTTTATCAGCGGCTTCTTGACGCACTAATGTCTCCGAATCAATATTCATAATAGGACTAACAGGCTTGTTGCTCACCGCTAGTGGGGTATGTAGGTTTTTTAATAAGTATTTATCGTCCTGCAATAAAATATACACAAAAAAAACACAATATAAACAAAACTAAACACATCGAAAAAGAAAAGGATATTTCGAATTACCTGTTTTGTAAGCAAAACTATCAAATTTTCAAAAAGCAATCCATGAAGCTGTATACTGGGGTTCTTTTTCATTGTTAAGTTTCCATCATGTACAAGACGATGTTGCGTCAGATCCAGTTTTTTAAATTCATCTTTATCATATGAAGATTTATCCAGTTTACGTTGAATGTTCTGAAGTCTTTTTAAAAGGTATTTAAGAAGAAACAATTTATTATTTTTAATTATTGTTAGATGCCAGATCTGACTTACTTATGAGCATCCTCAGCTGTCTTTACAGCCTTGTTTACTTCAACAAGAATCTTTTTTGATGACTCCACGGCGCGCTGTATGGCGTCTGCTTCAGTGGTGTTTTCAGGCAAAACGCGAATGGTAACCTTATAAAGATTCTCAAATAATAGAGGATATTTGGTCAGTCGCTGTAATACCGTCGGCAATAAATCCTTAAGCTCCAGTCGACGACAAGCCTTATGTGACTCTGCCTTTTTAAGCAATTTTTGCAACTGCTCGTCCTTATGACGCTTTTCTTTAAGTGCTTCAAGTGCTATTTGCTGACGAGCGCAAAACTGAGCAGCGTGTTCGCATAGCACCTCACCAGATTGACCATCAAACATATCTGACAGCAAATCACCAATATGTTTTACAACGTGATTATGTTCTACGCGACGTTGTTTAAGCTTTTGTTCAAAGGCACCATGAAGCTCCCGCAAGGATATCAGTGCTGATGGAAACAATAGCATCAAATGGTCTTGGGAAAGTAAACCACTGTCATAGAGAGGCAAAAAAAACAAGCGATCCAACAATTTGAGTGTGCGGACGTGATTACGCTCAGTTTGATAGATTTCTGCGTAAGACATAATAAAACTCAAATTATATGCTGAATTTAAGCTAAGCTCATTATTTAAGCTTACCATTTATAATTTCCTGGCGCTTTTTTTCAGCATCTGAAAGCGCTGCAAGCATTTCAACTGCAACAATCGAACTCCAGTCTGCTTCGTTGACATCGTCATCATCACTGTCAAAGTTCCATTGCCGTTGTGAAGATTGCCCCGCATTCCAGAAGCTTATGTTGCTTGCACTGCTGCTACTTCCCACGCTGCTTTGAAAGGAGTCTTGTTGACTGTGCTGATTTGCGTGCTGCTGCATTAGAATATGTGGATGCTGATGGAAATTAGCTGCACTCGAGGTGACGTTTGTACCAGCAGTTGCTACAGCGATTCCACTAACAACCTGGTCCATTGAGGTACTTGGACTGTCAGAGCCACCTCCCGATGAAAGACTAGAATTTGAGCTTCCCGTGTAGTTGGAAGTTGACAGGCCCAGGTCTGCTTGGTCATCACTGTAAAATTTCAATTCGTGTAAAATACTTGAATGGTCTAATAATGTTATTATTATAAAAGCTTCATAACAATGAAGATTGCAATAGTCTTTAAGGCCCAACTATGTTCCTAAGTTACGCGCTGTCGTTACAACATTTACAGCCCTTTGCATTCAATTTGTAAAAATAACAGTCACATATAAATGAACCAAACAAAACGCAGCGGTTCTGGCTGTTTGTATATTCGTTCACGAAGTGAAAACAGTATATTGTTTATGCAATTGCCGTCGTACAGCCCGTCCGTCAGTCCGTAACAACGCCCCAGCAAACTAAAATTTAAGATGAATTCAAAGTTTCAAGTCGCTTGCTTTAATAACGGCGAATAAAATGCGTTTATATGGACAGAGCCTTCTAGCTGTAACATAAATTTGCAGAAGTTCATTGTACTCTTTTAAACTAATAAATTTGAATTTCTTTCACATCACATACATTTTTAGGACCATTAGCCAAAGCCACTAAAAAAAAATAACAAAACTTACTTTTCATAATTGTTGGTAACTATCTCCTTAAAACTTTTACTACTATTATGACGAACCATGCCTTTCATGGTGTTTTATGATTAATGAGGCAAGAACAGCTTTATTTTAGTAAATTTTTTTGAGATGTATTGAATTTAAAGCGTCACAGTAGTTCCGTTCTAGTTGAATTGAGCGCGAATACTGCCAATGAACATATATATATTAAAGAAAGAGGTGCAGCTATTCAATAAGTTTAATTCGTAATGTTGATTTAAAGTTGGGGATTGTCTGTAAAATAATATCTCTGCCCCTCAACCAGTCAATAAGTGAGAAAGTTTAATAAAGAAACGGAAGAAAAACTGATGTGATAGTCAAACGTATGCGGCCGGACATTATTTTACACAGACAACACAATATCCCCTAGAGAACAGTTAATATAATTAATTTTACACCTGGTTGCTCGTCAACTGCACTTTTCTGCCTAGATGCAATAAGTTGCGTTGTATTTATCTTTGGGACTGGTTGTCATTTCAACTTTAGATTCTCCCAATCAATACTAAGAACAAGTATATTATATTCTTTCTAGATACCTCCCCTTAATTGCCGAAATACAAAAAAAAAATAAAAAACTTACGCTTTGGTTTGTCATACATTTCAATGCTTGTATTAATTCCTAAAATTTTCATAACAATAATATTCGAAGTAAATCAAGAATTAAGTTTCTATAATGGGGGCTAAGCGCAGCCAATAAGTGAAGTGCGTTGAGCGTACATTTGTGAAAACGTAACTGTGAATTTAAGGCAATTCACAGGGTTAAAGTATTTCCTAGTCGGGCAGTCCCGATTAAAGCCTTTTCACATGTTATATATTATAGCACTACAAAAATCATTTGTAAAATGTTTCATTGAAATTTGTTAAGAACCCCAGAAGTTATAAAAGAAAACGTGCGGTAAAGTGAAATAAATTTACAATCCAAGTAACAGCAAGTGACGACAGCTCGAAGGGTATTTCCTCGTCGGGCGTTCCCGAATAAAATAGTCTTACTTGTTTTAATTATAGCCATTAAGATATAAACTTGATAACGTACATCAACAACGGAAAATGTGTTGTTGGACAATGCCGCGTTATACTTGATTAGGATATGTATTATTTTTAAGTTTCCTTACTTAACTCGCGACAATAAACTTGGGTCTGAAGTTTTCCGACGGCTATTACGAATTCGCTTGTTTGATAAACGTTCCTTATACGACTCTGAGCGATTAACTGACACTGGTGCACTTTTATGTTGCTGTTGAAACGTACTAAAAAATAAAAATTTGGCGATAAGTGATTATGAACATTACGTCAAAGTTTGCACGATAACTTACGTTTCCCTCCGCACATCCTTACTCTCAGTTGATTCGGGTACATTTAAATCGCTTATAGAAGTCATGACACTTGCGCCTGTTAAGCAACTAGATGGTGTCACAGATCCGGAGTTCGTTGTAACATCTGAGACTCCTATAAATCCACCAATACTAACAACACTCTCATTGGCATTACTGGCAGCGTGAAGAGAATTCTGTAAGTCGCTACTGTTAAGCCCAGAGGTGCTACTGGATGTATTGCCATTGGAGCGAAATGATATGTTAGCATCAAGCCTGCGGTCTGATGGTTGACGAACTATTGATGATGGGTTTATGCGATCTACAAAGAATTTAAAAATACTTCATTATTAAATATCTTAAATATATAGTAGCGACGAACCAAAAAAAATGTAATGTGCTGTAGAATAACTATTAAGAGTCGAGGCATGACTAAGTTATTCTTAAAGCAAATCCGTGGCACTAATGTGTGCATAAATTTACACTTTTACCTCTTTCAGGACAAAATTTGACCAAAGAGCTGAGCTTTGTTTGCTTGATTCTATGCAAACTTATGGTCAATTGTAAAAGTCGACTCCGACATGTTTATTACAATAACCTTACCGGACCGGGTCGAAAACATATAAATATAAATAAACATGATTTGTGTATTGTATCGCCAACATAAAAAAACAAAATTTCAACTCTTTAACTCTTGTAATCTCCGAGATGGACGCGTTTCATGCAGACGGACGGACGGTCATTACATAAAATTATTCTACCTTTTTTACACATTTTTAATGAATTTAGAATATATAATTTTTTTCATACCCTGAAATTGGTAAAAGAGGTAGGGTAAATGAAGCTAGAAACTTTTTTGTGTTTTATACCCGTTTATTAGTGCCAGGTTGCGTATATTAGTTATTATTACACTGTGAACGAGTATAGCGCTGTGGGTTAGATCTCTCAATGTACATGTGGGTTGGGTTGGCAAATACATGCTTATTTATAATGTACTTTTACGTAAAATATATGATTTTTAATTTGAATCATAAATCTATTTTTAAAACTTGGCAAATGAACTGTAGCATATGCGTATTCAGTTTAAGACACAACATTCTCCTTACACTTTTAAATTCCAAAATATTGTACACATTCATTCTTTTCTCCTTACTATATTGGTTTCGTACGACTTGTAAAGAAAATTAGTCTTTGCGCTTATTTTATAAAATTAAAAAAAAAAAGTTTCAGTTGAAAAAAATACACGATAGAAACATATCTATATGGCGTAGCCTTTGCTCACAAAAGCACAATACTTGCAACGCTATAATTAGACATAGGAGAAAAGCTTTTTTGGGAAAACTATTAAATTATTCCTGAAAAGCTTACAGCTTGAAATTGAAAACTTCCAAAAAGATGGTTTCTGGCAAAACTTGTTGACTAAAATCACGTGAGCTTCAAAAGCTACTGCACTTTAAAATATTTTATTTATAATGTATATTATTTTATTACATCCGATTGTTTCGTTCGACAATATTAGAGGAAATTAAAAACTACACATAGTTCGTTTGTCAATACATTTTGATGCTGTTAATAATTTGGATGAAAATTTCATAACGATCATACATATATTTTAAGAACGAATCCAAAATCTCTTTTCCGGGCTAAGCAGCTGATTGGCGGAAGCACAACCTTTTTCTGTTTTTATATGTACACACACATACTAATGTAAAATGTTGTCTAGCGTTTTTCTAGAAATTATTTTGCAATAGTAAAACTGAATTTGATCACCACAATGTCAAATGGAAGTGTGGCGCAGCAGTTAAGAGTTGCGCTGGTGAGGTCGAAGTGGCGGGTTCGATTCCCGCGTGGAACAGTATGGAATTTAAGTTTTTTTTTTTTTTTTTTTAATTACTTTTTTAAATGCTGGGTCCCGACTAGATTAATCTTACTTGTTTATATTTTGGGATAAGGGGAAAAGTATACTAGAAGATAAGAAAAGAACCCATTATGTAACGGCCAGCGCTATCTGCAACATTTTGAGATCCTCTCGGTTGCTCCCTCGAGCCAGTCTGTCGCTCACCAGTTTTCAAGGGCTCCTGTCAAATCGACAGTACAATGACTTCTTTAAAAATAGGAGTCTGGAACGCGGATGGGTGAACATAATGCATGTCTCGGAATCGCACCTCTCAAACCGATTTTACCTTCACTTACCAGTCAATTTACGCTGCCAATCGTTGCCAATGCGTTAGACTTTACGCTATTTGCTGGAATCTCTTCGACCTATCTAGGTATCAAGGGTAGGATTAAGCTAAGATCAGATCACAATCTGCTAATCTTACTCGCGAGGAAGGAGCCGAAATCAAAACCCACTGTAAACACCTTTCCCATTTTTTGGGTTGCGGGAGTTTACCTGCCATATCAAACGGCAGCCCGTAATTTCCGTCTCAATTCAGGGTGCTGATGGTTGGAGTCGCAGCCACGAGTTTTGCGAATAGCCTGGTGGGCAGTTTTACATCTTTACGAGGATCTCCCTGAACCTTCTTAGTAGAACAACTTTGTTCGAAAATACACGCTGAATCGGAAAACAGCTCGACAATATTGATGGAGAGCTCGTCAAAGCACTACCAGGTTCTTTTTCTCCTACTTAAAAAATTTTAAAACATTTTTTTTTTCTTCTTTTTGGAAAAAGGCTGTAATAAAAATTCAGTCAGGAAACCCAACTAACCGCCCTGATCAATCTCAGCCTTCTGCGGACGTTTGCCAAAATATTCACACCAAAATACACCTCGAAAGAAACGTCACCATCTTGGGCTTCCAATTTGGATTTCGTCCACATCACGAAATGCCCAAAAAACTCTTTCGTGTATTCAACTTTATCCTCGACTCATTTGATCGGAAAAACTACTGTTCAGCAGTTTTCTTCGTCCTTGACTGGTCGTGCGGCCAATATCTGCTTTACCACTTAAGCGGAACACACCTTTTCTATACTCTTCTAAGAATCCGAGAATTGGACCGCTTTGCCTGACAAATTATGTGGATGCCTTCAAAGCGTGGTATCTGAAATGCAACATTTCAATATCGGAAGACAAAAGCAGGCACAAAATGTAAGTAACAGTGCACTCCACCCAAACCCCTTTGACAAAATACTGCATGCACATCAATAACAAGTAAGTAATGCTCTATTTGGGAGCGCCCGACGCGGAAAACCCTGAGCTCAGCAATTCCCACATACACACAGACGCACGGAACTTTAAGTATAATAAAGTGGGAAAAATTACGAAAAATTTAAATTACCAATGAAAAACTAAAAAATATTTTTTAAAAAAAATTAAAATTTGCGCGCCGGCCGATGCTTAAACCCCCGCGCCAAGAAAAGTTACTGCGCCAAGAAAAATTATAAATGTGTCAAATTTGTTAAAATATAGGCATATCCGATTTTCTATATACCAAGTTTGGTCTAGCTTTAAAATTGTGGACTTTATCGATATGCGGTTTTAGGTGCTAGGCCCAACCCGAAAACTATATTCTTAAATTCTTATTACTTCGTACATACTTCGAAATACGTCTAAGCAAAAATCATATAGTATCGCAATTTTCCTTCAACGCCTATAGACATGCTTCTTTTAATATGATAACCCCAGCACTTACCGTTGCTTAAGTCAGCATCAATTTCCTCATCCTGACGAGCGCGCTTTTCATCTGAAAGTTACAAAATCAGTAAAGGTACTATCAACAAATTTCTGTCGTATTACAAACTTACTTGCTATAAAATCGCTCGTCCGAGGTCTTATTTTGCCCATAAATTTACTGATTTTATTGTCGTTGTGCGGCTGTCGTTTTGCTTGAGGAAGGGGTCCAGGGCAACTTTCGTCTAGAACTTTCGAACAAGGACGATGAATGTTTAATTTGCAATCTAAAATTAGAACGAGAATAATCCATGAGCACTATACATTGTAATACAGCGGCTACATTATGACCTTTACCTGTGCAATGATAACCTTGCGGGCTCACACCCCATATAATCGTTTGACAATGATTACAATGTGTCACTTCGTAGTATTGTCGTAATACTAATGGATGACCCCGTACAATCATCTAGTATAAATATTATAAAGACAAAACGTCACTTTAAACAATTATAAGTAATAAGTTCACAAACATTAGTTTTTCTTGAATAGAACCACTAATTACAACTCTTTATATTTAAAAAATAAATTAACAAACCTTTCGATTTTTACCCATTAAGCGCGATTTAAAACTCTTTTCGCGACTAACAAAATGGTGAACGCGATCCACTATGCTGTTTGGATGAGAACGCGTAGTAAAAATGCGATGTATAACTGTTGAAAGAGCAGAACATAAGGCTAATTTCCGCGCATCTTCTTGTGGCAAATCCTTTTCAAACTCATCACTATAAACAGTCAAGATTAATAGAATACATGAGACAGTGACAATAAGTACCTACATTAACAACTGCAGGTTCGGCATCAGGTATTTATCGATAATTTGTTCCCTTTGCTTGTCACCTTTTGCCTCAGCAAGCTTGTCGTCGGTGGGTCCATATATGGTACCTAGGCCGGCAGTGCGCTTCTGCTGAAATTCCCGTAATTGTTCACTGATAAGATCCTTTGCTCGTTTGCGACTGCGTAAGAACACAGTTCGCAAAATTTCAACTTTGTCAAATTCCAACTGTAGCACATTGTCTACTTCCCTTGCTAAAGACTCGTCTTGTCGATACCAAGAGAGCGGTGCACGCGGCACAAGGAAAGTTGAATGTATTTCATAGGCCCACTTGCGCATGTCTTTGGAAGTACCCTCCTTGTATAGTTCAGTTATTAAGTAGAATAGAAGTGGCGCTGGTTCTGAATTAGACAAAACGTAGTTAAGGAAGACAGCAAGAAAAACAACGTTTTCGGACTCAAGCAGCCGTGTTAAATTGTTAAATGGCCCATTTTCATCTATAAATGGTTCTTCCTGATCTGATGAGTTTTCATCTTCCATTGATATAATTTCCTTCTGGGTGTCAGCCGATTGAGCCGCTTGTATACGGCTGGAATGTAGATGTTGCTGCGAAGGCGACGTTGCACATGCCATAAGTGTAAAGTGATGCGATTCTAAGAAAACTCCCGCTCCGCTACTGCAGTTTTCATTTGGATCTTCAGGTACGGGCATGTTTGGGCTGGTCAAGTAAGGTGGCGGTGGAGTACCTGGTGGTGTTATCTCTGTTTCTTTCTCCACGATCTCCCAAGAGCCGGAGGTTGTTTTTACAAATCTATCTAAAATGTTTTAAAACGCAAAAATAAAATAATTGAAAAGTCTGCGGTTTTTAGTAAAACATTTAAAAAAAAACCACAATTATCTATAGAGTGTCAAATATACACATTTTTATATATAAAAACATAAACCAATTTTTACCAGGGTGTCTTGGATGCATGTTGTCCGGTGAAGAACCGACACGTCGATGTTTCATTTGATTTAGTTGGGGTGTTTGACCTAGGACCTATTAAATTAAAAATTTAAATATTATTTTAAAAAGAAACTTTATAAATACGTATTTTTTTTCTACAAAGCTATAAATACATTTATTTTAACATGCTATACTACCAAAATTGTATTATTTATGGACGCACGCACACATATAATGTAATCTAATCACCATCCTCATATTTGTGTATTTGTATAAGTGCATTTGTACAGGTTATCATAATAATTTGCTTCATAGCATTTATAAAAAGTTTCTGGAGTCAAAAATTTACATTTATTTTTTCCCACCTGTTTATACTTTTAAAACAAACATAAGAATTTGAAAAATTATACATTTTCGTGTAGCAAGCTAAATGAGCTACATTTGTGTCATGTAAAAAAAAGCACATTTTTAATTCTGCATTCTCTTAGTCCGTTGCGCTTTTAATAAATCATAAATAAATGTACTTATTGAATTGCCTTTCTCAATATGTTAATAAAGTTAGCAAATAAATATTAAGTAAGCCTTAGTTAAAATGCTGAATGATTCCTTGCACGGCTGTCACTTAAAATTATACATTTAAACTTCTATGGAATACTTAAATTTTTTAAATATGTTACAAAAAAAATTCCATTGCCTTTTATAAGATGAAATTTGTTGTGTTTTCTGGTGGTTACGATAACATGAAAAAACTTGAGGACGCTTAAAAAGTTTGAACACGTGAGCAAATGATAAAGCAAAGTTTTGATGTATTAGCATATGATTATTAAAGAAATCAGGAAAGCAGGAAAAACAAGTAAGCTATCTATCGAGAGTGTCCGACCAAAATAAACCCTGTACCCATCTCCCAGACTTTGTAACATACATTTGTGATTATGTCAACATACACTCACACTTTAGTGCTTTTTTTTAGTTAGCCCCACAACATTGTAAACAATATATTCTTGAAATTTATAACTTAAATGCTTTTAGCTCATTTAGTTTGTGAGATTTTTTCAAGACAGACGTGCATATCTTGATCGATTATAATAATGTTAGGAAATATTCCTTACTACATGTTACACACATTGGTATAGGGTTGTAATCTATTTTAAATAGACACAGGACAAAAACAACGAATAAAAGCAAAATATTGGCGTAATAGTGAATTATGAATGAATTGCAATGAATGTAGATGCATTTTTGATTACTTTGATTACTTACTGCAGGGGATATACCGCCAAGTGACTGGTGTTGTTGTTGGTTTTGCTGCAATTTCTTTACTATGTTTGGGCGTTGCGATAGTGGAAAGGCAGCCTTCATATTATCACTTTGAATTGCAGTACATGTTGAAACAAGGGGGTAATTGTAAACAGAACCTAACGAATTAGGTTGTGCACGCCCAGTATTAAGGTTCTGGCAGCTGCCACGATGTAGCTCCTCTGACAACATGCCCGGCTGCCGTGGAGGCAGTGGCGGTGGAACAGATTCTACTTCAATACTGCCACTACAGCTTATATCTTCAGTTGCAACTGACCTATTAGTAGTTTCCATTTGTAAAAACATTTGCGTCGTCATTTTTGGGTCCGATAATGCTTTAGTTTTTACTTTTGATCGCTTTGCCTTGAGATTGCTGTTATTATTATTAATATTAAATGCAGTGCCACTACCGTCGTTAGTATTTGATTTTAACTTGGGTGAATTGCGTTGAGGACTTCCAGCACGATCCAAATCAGAAATCGGGGAAAACAGGGGAATACTGTTTGCATTACTCAAATCCAAGGTTAGTTGCCGTGTTGGATTTCTTTGTGGTAGGGGCGGCGGTACGTCTTCCTCAATTAAACTCTTTGATATTTTAAACATATTTTTACTCTTTGATCCCGATGTTGATTTCAGTGTTTCTTTAAAGCGTTGTTGTTGTTGATAAACGTATTGCTGTTGCAAACTGCGTTGTGTATTCTGTTGCGTATTTGGGATGTTCGTATGAATGTGGTGGAATAGAGACTGCGACATTGGATTCAAAGCATCTTGAGTTCGCTGATGGGGTAACAAGTCCGTTGTATTGTTAAGTGTCGTGGTTAGCAAATCCTTGTCAATCTTGTTCTTTCGCGTTCCCAGCGAAAGCGACGAAAGTGAACGTGGCAGTAGCGATAAGAATGCGGGTGATGTGTGTTGTGTTGATTGCGACTGTGGTGTGCTAGCCTGTTGCTGAAGATGATTGTTGTTGTTGTTGTGAAGATGGTGTTGCGGATTTTGATGAGAAGTGACGGCAGACAAATTTGGAATTTGATTGTGCATTAGTAATTCACTATTTTTCTCACTTGCAGCTGCTTGACACTTAATTGTTGGCGTATCCTGCAGTTAATTTATTAAATTGATCAATATCAGATTTTACACTTATTAAAAATAAGTTCGCAAACATATACATACAGATGTACACATCTACATATAACAGTGCCAGTGGATCATCAATATGTTGATAAAAGTCCAATACAACGCTATAAAATGTCTGTCCTGCACTTTTTTAGTATGTTTCTTTTTAATAAATAATAGTTTTTATTTTATGCGATTTAAGAAAATTATAGGAATTACTAACATTCACTGCACCATACTTTGTTATTTCATTTACCTATTTAGTTTTACAAAGTTTCATATAAATCCCTCATATTTGTTATTTTTGTACTTTTATGCGCATTAGTATTGTGTAGTAGTATGAGTGCTAACAGTAATGACAATCTATCACTGTTGAAAACGGTCTAATTGATTATTTTCACCTCAATGCAGTGTACTTAAAACTGTAAATTAATGCAGTGCCAACACACATGTGTACATACTATAATTTTCAGACATAACTAAAGGAAACATTTCTCCACTGGCACAATCAGGTTAATGAACGAATAGTGTGTACTTTTGTATTAATTTAGCATATAAGTATATATATATGCGTTAGCGTACAAACACTTAAAAAAATAGCAGACAGAACACAATATATGTGAAGTGAAAGCTTTCATAAGTAACATTACAATATGAAAATATCGTATACATGCGAAGATCGACATCAACAATATACATGACTATATAGAATTTGTATAACATGTATACGAATAAGTATGCATATATGTATATGAAAAATTTTAGAATTTAAAACAAAAAATATATGAAATTATTTCTTACCTCAGCCCCCACTTGACGTAGTTGTTCACGAAGTTTTCGTATGTTTGCTTCGGAAAGTTTATAGCTGGGATTATTTGTATCGGCTTTAAGACATTCCAAATTTAATTTTTCTTGTTCTAACATTTTTTGTAACGTTTGTATCTTGTATGTTTCCATCTCCCTTCGTTTGATACTCTGTGATTGAAACACAAAAGTAATGACGAATAAGTTGACAAAAGTAAAATTACATACGTCTACAGGCTGGGGACCAGTTATTGAAGCCGTGCGATCGCGTCCAGAAAGTATCGGTGTCGTTGGCACAATACCTACGGATGTAGGCCTAGTCATCTTTTGACTGCGTTTTACAGCCAGTTCAACAATTGTGGAAGCTTTTAAAAATATTTTGAAAATCAGGATGAATAGGCGTTAATAATACTTTCAAAAATAAAAATGTATTATAATTATAAAACTTTATCTTTTTTCTAAAATTATTTAGATAATGGCTCTAACAACTTATTTAAAGTTTTTAATAACATGTGGATCGTTGTATTTTATTAAAGCACTCGGTGCGTGCGATAACCCACCGGGGGTAGCTCAAATCAATAAATTTGAACCATTAAAAAATAGTACAGAGAATAATTCAAAATTGCAGTCAAAGCATGTAAAACTCGTTAATGACGATATAAAGGACCAAAAACATTCAATTAATTGCACAAAAACAGATAATAAGCAAGATAACCAATGTAAGTCGAAAAAGCCTAACTCTTGGGGTAAAGAATTTACAGAGGCTTGGCAAGAATCTATGAAGACTCTTTGCAAAATTCCTAGTCACTGGCACCGTTTAGCGGATCTCATGCAGCAAAGTTTTCGGGAATTTTTCAAAAGTGACAAGTAGGCCGTGGAAATAATCTAATATTTAAAAATTTTAATTGGTTTCATCCGAAATACAAATTTTCCAAAACCTTAGGCGTCTTAAAATTGCTAGCAACCGGATCAATGGTCATTATAATGCTCATGAAATTAGCTCTTGTAGCTGGCACAGTCTGGATTACTAAGGAACTAGGTGTATGGGATAGCTCTGATACGACAGCTTCAATTTACAAAGATATCAAATTTAAAATAAAACCACATGCAGAAGATCTAAAAAAAAGATATTGCTCTAAGTATTGTAAAATAACCGAGGAGCCCACAAAGCCATGGCGTGAAACTTTCGTCGATGCCTGGAATGATACCATAAAAGAAGGCTTTCAAGCACTCAACAGAGCACCTAACTATTGTCATCGCTTTAAAGACGACGTACAGAAGACTATCAATCAGTGTTTTAAAAGTGATTCAGAGAAGTAGGCAATCGGAAAGCTGGTAAGATCAAAAATAAATTTAGACATATAAGTTGGTCTAAATATAAATAGAAAAATTTAACTTTTGGACTTATTCAAATACGTGACCATTAATATGGCATATAAAATTCTTACTCGTTTGGGCTTTCTTACGGGGATTTTGTTTTATACTGCCCACATAGGTGTTTGGGCGCAGCCGTATGAGGCCTGTGAACTAACTGAGAGCTTGTCAAAACGGATGAAAAACATCAATAGTTCTGGCAGTAAATACCAAAATGCAGTACTTTTCCCCGATTATAACAGCTGTTTCAGAACACAACGAAACTATAATAAAGCAATTAAACGAGGGTTTTACTTTTCCTACCGCCTGCACGACTGGAAAAGTGAATTTCTGAGACATACCAAAGGTATACTAAGTGATAACATATTTAAAACGAATAACAACAATGTACATCGATTAAAGCTAAATTACTCTTGGCTCACCACTGAAGACAATACTTTTAAAAACTGCACTGATAGTGGATAGTGGATAGTGGATAGTGCCAAAGATCAAGGATGACATAGCTTGTGGCAAACAAGTACTTGCTTAGGCGGCTAATATAAAATATACTGTCAAAATTTTGAAGTAGATGTATAGACTATCCCAATTTCTTTAACATTCTCAAAATTTCTCTGCTCTATTTCCTCAAAATGGCTTTAGATCTTGTACTGCGCACAGGAGCAGTGTTTGCTGTTATAATAGCCACAAGACGATACAACATTTGGGATTCATCGGACGATGCAGTGGATGTTTATGATACAATTACCAAACGGGTCAGCCCCTATGCTAAGCAAACATGTGAATACTTGAACATTCACGTACCACCGCTGCCTCCCCAGAGAGAGAAATCGTTTATTGGTGTTTACTATTATAACCAAACAATTATGACTTTGGTTGGCTTACTCAATATGTGTCCCACGTATATACATGCCATCTTAGAAAAGGTACCGGGCTATATAAGTGAATTTGCAAGACGCGCTCGTGAACAATATGAAAAATATCAAAAACAACGTGAAGAAAAAAATGAAAAATTAAGAAAAGAGAAAGACCGCCAAGCATGTATTGATGAAAAGGCATTAGTGCAGCCTTTGCAACCGAAAGGATACAAAGATGCTCCCAAAAATCCAAACAAAGAGGACACTTGCCCACCTTGTAGACCATCTAACAGCTTGGAACCACAATACCGGCACCTACCAGATGAAAAGTGCAAATGCCCCAAATGCGACACCAGGGAGGCAGATGGATGGTCGGATAATAAGCCCAAATGCCCGAAACGTGCCTCAACTGATAGAAATCCAGTGTCGAACATGATGGCGTTAAAAGCGAAGAACACCTGCGAAAGGGAGGGGTGTTAACCAATGAGGCATGTGGCCCAAAGGAAATTTATCTGAATATGTTTATTGAAATCTATTTGAAGCAACTAAAATTTTCAGTACAGGGATACAAATTTC
The DNA here is from genome assembly GCA_004143825.1 of Drosophila micromelanica. Taxonomy (NCBI): domain Eukaryota; kingdom Metazoa; phylum Arthropoda; class Insecta; order Diptera; family Drosophilidae; genus Drosophila; species Drosophila micromelanica. The sequence continues at coordinate 21,569 of SCDY01001690.1, forward strand.
CAGCCGTTACATATGTATAATATTCAACAAAATGATGAAATTATATACATACCTTTTATCAAACTCACAACAGTCGGGTGTTTTTCAAGCCGCACTTCTTGTCCATTTACCTAATACAATATAAAAATGCTTAAATAAATTTTTATAAACAAAATATTTTTTATATCCATTGGGGAAATGCAAACCTTTAAAATCATATCTCCGGCTACTAAGCCAGCAATTTGTGCAGCTCCGCCAGGTTTTACGCTTTCCACAAAAACGGGGTTATCTCCAGATACCTGCATATAGTTAAATATATTAAGCAAGCGCAGTTTATGAATGTCGAAAAAAATACTATTAAAATTAGAACTTTTTTTCTTTATTAATATTCAAGGCAATATAATTAAATTCGATTCTTTGCATTTGTTAAATTCTAAACTAAAAGTATGATCTTCATAAAATTTTCAGAATTTAACAAGAGCATAGAAATGTATGTATGTAGTCAAAATTAAGAAAAAATATAATTAATTAATATCAACCACACCGTTGTTAACTTTCGCGAGCTTGAAACAGACTTCAACTTCACTTCAACAAAAATCTCCGATTGCAACTATATTATAAAAAAAAACCTCAAAAAATTTGGTTTTGCATTTTTATCGATATTACGATAACTGTGTTGTTTAAGACGAAGAGAGTGGCGGGAGTCGCCTCGGATGTTGACCATAAATATTAATATATTAACTTTATGGGGTCGGAGACAACTCCTGCTGCCTGTTACATAGATTGAGTTCTAGGCATAAAAAGAATAAATAAGAATATTTTATTTGTTATCTACTCACCTTCATGCCATAACCATTTTCATCCTTCCGAACAGTTAAAGTTAAATACTGAAAATTTTTTGGTGATGCTGGGTTTGGAGTTGATGGTTTAGGCCCTTGGGCGATTGGAGTTATTTGTATCTGAGGGCGCGTTCCTGATGAGCTCGGAATTGTCTCCAAATTCGTGCCTAAATTTCCTTCGTCATCACCTGTGGATACTTGACTTGTTTGGACAATACTTTCCATTTTATTACTGTTGCAGGTGCTTTTCCAATCTGAAATATTGGATCCGGCGTTTGAAAGTGCAGCCACTGGCTTAGCACTTGCACCATCATTGTTTTCCGTACCATTCATAAGTTGTGCCTTTTTTTTATTTTGGTGTTGATAGCTGGTAGGCAATGGAGGTGTCTGTGGTGGAACGTTATTGTTATTGCTGTGGATGCCGCTAAAGCTGTTTGCCAAACTGCTGAAGCTGCTCGCCAGAGACGGGGATCGTGGTATTTTTGATTTATTTGCTAATTTCTGTTTCTGTTTGTTCTTGGAATTTTTTAGAGATTTCTGCTTTGGAACTGGCAACTCTGGCGGCAATTCCTCTGTTGCTGTGCCGCCAACGCCAGAAATAGTGCTTGATGATGTGACAGTGTTGTCTCCAAATTTGTTTTTTTGTGATGTTGACTGTAATAACTGATTGTTTGATTCCTCTGGTAGTTCTTGAACCTCATCGTACTCATGGTCGTCGTTACCAAAATCAATTAATCTTTAATATGGACAATAAATAAATATGTTATATGTATATATACAAATGTGATTGTAATACTCGATGAAACTTTTAAGGCAGTTATATAAAAATGCATAACAATAACCTCTGGGTAATTATTTCTGACATAGTACAATGCAATTATAGGCACCCTCACAAAAATCAAACACTAATGCTGTTGTTAAACCAAAAAAAAAATGCAAATGCTTGTTCTGTGGGGCGGGTGTAAGTAAGGTTAGTAGTTTTAGTTGTGGTGAATAGACAAGACCTCGCAATCAAACAAATCATGTCTGTAACAAGTGCCACGGCCAAAGCCACGAGATCAACTCACCAAACAAAATGACCACTTTTTGACCTTTTTTAATTGAGCACAAATTAAATTAGCAATAAAATAGATACAATTTAATTTGAGTGCATTACTTTGCCGCAAAAATTTATCGTACTATGTTTAAGTTAAAACTTACACACATTATAGTTAGAAAATTTACTGTGGCACTATCAACAATAACTTAATGGTTACAGTAATCTCGGAAATTATTTAGAAATAAATTTTACATATTGTCGAATAAACAAATTTAAATTCTATCTCTACGAATACGTTAAATTTGTTGTACCCAAAGAGGTACAATGGCCGGGATTGGGTTAAGGAATACAGAAGTGATATGATACTTTAATGTACCTATGACAAATTATAATATTATATTCTGATTTTTGGTTAAATTATTTATAATGCAATCCATTTTAAAGTTTTACACAGAGTCAAACATTTTTCCAAAGCATTGCGATAATGACACTCGTAATTGGTGATGTCAGCAAAGCAACAAAATTGTTCTATACAAAAACTATGCTTTGGACTGAAAAATTTAGAGTTGAATTTTTATTGCGTTTTGGTAAGCTGTGCAATACTCTATTTCAATGTTTTAATAACCATAAACAGATCGAATTGAGCTGCAGCGATATTTTCCTTAATTAAAATAGTGACTATGATATACAGTGGCTCACAGCTTAAAGTATGCAATGCATACCTTTAACTTTAAATGTTAAAATGGCTTCATATATTGATTTTTAAGTAACAAAAAAAAAACATAAGTATCAGAATAGAGTTTTTTTCTATCGCACAACTTGTTTTATGCAGTCTCTAAATTATCCAAATTTTTTGGAAACATAAATAATTTTTGATATTGTCTTTATAGTAGCCTTTCTTGTTTACCACAGTTTGAAGCCTTTTTGGCATTGAATCGACCTATTTTTGAGTCAGTACAGACGAATTTCTCCTCCACTCTTTCACAAGTGTCTTTTAGCTCTTTTTATACCCTGAACCCATTAAAAATGGGTAAAATAGGGTATAATGGTTTTGTGCAAATGTATGTAACAGGCAGAAGGAAGCATCTCCGACCCCATAAAGTATATATATTCTTGATCAGCATCACTAGCTGAG
>SCDY01001691.1:0-37527 GCA_004143825.1 Drosophila micromelanica
AGTTTAAAAATAAAATTTTTGGTCCAAATTCAAGTAAAAAGTGTTGGAATATATACCCTAGTGTTCCCATATAAGGGTATGTCTCAACTTTCCCTAGTCGTAACTTTGCCAAAACTCAACCGATTTTGATGAAGTTGGTATTTCTGTTCATGGTTCGGTGTCTAGATGAATTCTACATTTCAGTTTAAAAATAATACCCGTTATACCCGTTTTACCCATTTGCAATGGTTTCAGGGTATAAAAAGTGATAGATAAACGTAGCTTACTTGGTTAGGGTCTTACAAAAGGCCCGCTTGCGCGCTCGATCCATAAAGCTGTGTGCCTCACGCATTTTCTTGACCGATGGATAATAGTTGATCTCATCGTCCGGATAGAAGCCGCGTGCCATAATTGCCTCTGTGCAGGCGCGATCTGTGTGAAGATAATGTCAATAAGTATATAGATGGAACTTCAAGTTGGAATGCACACACATAGAGAACGGCCAATATAGGTGCGAAATTCGTGAAATAGAAAGTTGAGCTGCTCGTAGATGCGCATATGGATCTCTAGAAAGTAGAAGGGATGCCACTCCTCAATGTTCTCCACATTAACGAAGCTGAGGCGCTCCAGGACGACAATATCGGAGCGCATGCGTAGAATGGCCTTGGCCAGTTGGGGTATAGCGATAAATAGATTGTTCTGCAGATGGTTGCGGGCAAAGTTCAATTTGCGCCATTTGATCGTCTTCTCCCACACCTTGAAGCCCTTCCACAAACGGAATATGGCGAATGTGCGTATCTGAATGATGCTCAGGAATTGCTGGAACTCCTGTTGCCATTGATTGAGCGGGGTGAAAAAGTTCTCGGACACACGCCAATAGGTGACGCCGTGCCGTGTCACCGTATAATATGGCTTTAAAAGGTTCAGATTGGCATATTCGACCTCGCGCAGGCTGTACGGTGTAAAGTATTCGCTATCTTTGGGCAGCATATAGTCCAGATAGACGTAGCTATCGTCTTTCTTGTTGCGCATCCGATTAATGATCAGGTTCAGGTCCGGTATAAGCGAAGCGCCTGTCTTGATTTTCAGTTGGCTCTCGTCCGCGAATTTGGAGGTTCGAAACGTCGCCCGCATCCCCCGTATTCGGCTCTTGCGCACACTGCGCATCGATGTTCCCCGATGCTGGAATTCTGTTCCCCGATCGTGATTATCGCCGGCATCACCGTGTTCGGCATCATGTTCGTCATGATCGACCTTGTTGGGTTCGTAGCCTTGATCGCCCGGCGCTATTATGTTGATACCTGTTTGTTCCGCGGGGTCTTGGCTGCCCGGCATTTTTCTACTGCTTCACAGCTGCTCAATTCTAGCACCAGCACTGGCCACATACGACTTCGATATCTGTGTGGGAATCAACTATATAGAGGGAAATACTTTGATGAACTTTGCCTGGCAACTGTTGATTTTGTTGCTTGTTTTCTGCTCCCCAAGGCAACGGACACAGAGACCACCCATCCTGGCGCCATGACAGCCGACAAGCTTTAAGAACAGCTTAAAGCTTTTCCTGAGCTTTTGTCGCCCAACCATAAGTAAAGCTTTACAATAGCACCCATCGCTTAAATTTTAATATTTATTAATTTTGTTTATTTATACCCAGTTAAGTTATAAATTTAATAAACAGCATACGTGTATCTGGAGTTTATGTTGTTATTTCTTATTGAAGGTTTTAGCACACTTTCAACAAATATTAATATTTTGAATACAACAATTTTTGAGTTAAAAAAAACCGTTTAACTTAAAAAAAAATGTGTTTCCCAAAATAAGCAGAGGAAAAAGAAATGAAAAAAAAAAAATTAGATAATAATAATAAATCAATATTGTATACAAATTAAATTTTAATGCAGAAACAATGAAAATCAAACCAACCACAATGCTCGAGATAATTTGTTTGTATGTTAGTAGCAAAGAGAGTATATGATAAAATTGTACGATGCCTTCAAATCCGACATAGACTTTTTTGCATGGAAACAGACACACAGACAGACGGCTTTTGACTGACACTGATCCAGCATGTATATACTTTATAGAGTTGGAGGCGTTTCCTTCTATTAAAACTGTCGGAATTTAACATATCCTGGTGTTTGTATGCAGATTGGATTTTATTTATATATTTTTGTCTTTTAAATCGTTTGCTGTTTCTTTAGAAATGAATATTCCATAATTTACAAAGTTTTTAAATGCCCCGCGAATGCTCTTCCCAGTTGTTCAAATGCAACGGATTTTTAATAGACGCAGTTGCAATAATGCAAAGCCTCTAGTAAGCTTTCCCTGAAAGCTTTTCTTCTCGGCTTGCTAATGTGAATTGGAATTTGGAATTTCGAAAATGCGCTGCAGTGCGTTGCGGCTGTCGCGTTGTCCCACTTACTTCCCGTCGCGGTCAAAGGATGTACGCGCTTAAAAGCTTTTGCCGGCATTTTGGCACACACACAACTTTCAAGGGATTGTTGCGCTTACGGGCGGGCACGCATAACAAAAAAGCTCGACTAACTCTGCCTGTCTGTCTGCCCGCCAGCCGTCTGACCTTCAAATTCGGATGTTGCGGCGCATAAGCTTTTCGTTTTCGATATCGAAAGCGCTGCCGCTGTCGCTGCCGCTGTCGCTGCCGCTGCTGATGAAGATAAAGACTCGCATTAGAGCACAGAGCACGATGGTGGGAAAAAGCTCAAGGTGAAAGCATCATCAGCTGCCGCTACCGCTGCCGCTGTCGCAGCCGGCATCAGCGGCGACTGCGACAGCAACAGCGACTGCATTCGGATACCGATTCCGATTCGGATGCCAAATTGAACGGATTCGGATTCGCCCAGCGTCCGCGTCGTGCGTTTGCCGAACCAGCAGCGGCATCGCTCAGCGGGTCTCCAGCACGGCCGCTGCGTCCGTGGCGAACAGTCGTTGGGTATACGCCGCGATGCACAGAGCCGCCAGCGCGAACGCGAACGCGAACAGAACGTCTCGCAGCACGCAGCACGCAGCTGTAGACCGTTGAGCCTGTCGAGCCGCAGAGCCTGTCGAGCCTGTGTTAGTAGTAGTCGCAGCAGCCAAAGTCGACGCTGTTGTTCTTGTTGTTGCTGTTGTTGCCGCCGTCGACGCCGCACCACACCCCCCCACCACCGCCGTTGTCGTGCAACAGAGCTTGCAACTCCTGAGGAAGAGAGCTCATTTGCATAGCGGCTAACGGTTCAAAGTCTCAAAAAATATTTTCAAAAAAGACAGCAAAGAAATTCGTTTCTTTATTCTCTATTTTTTTTGCGGTTTTTTTTTTTTGGTGCTAGCAACAATCTTTGGCTTTTCTTGACTCAGAATTTCTCGACGCTCCGCGAAGCCTATAAAAACTATTTTTTTTTTGTATTTTTTTTTCAAACCTAAAACTCGTTAGTTTTTGCAAAAGTTATGTGTGTTTTTTTCATAATTATTCTATGATGCTTGTTGATGCTGCGCTGCTGTGCCACATGAGGTAGGTGCCCCCAACTCCAACCAATAATTTGGCGGCCACCTTCTTTTAGACGAGCATAATTATAAAAATAAACAAACAATTTTCGTTTTTTTTTTTTTAGATATGGCTTTAATTAGTATTTAAAGCGCCATAAAACTGTTGTGACGTAAATCCAAAAAAAAAAGAATAATAAAAAATAAATAAATACAATTCGAAATTTTTGCAGCTGTATTTTAGATAAATTTACTTATAGATACATAAGCTTCTCGACGTGTCGCCTCGATAAAAACGATTTTCATATTTAATAACATTGCAGGAACCAGACTCTATATATTACCCTAGGCATTATTCTCTGTCTCTATGTGTGTGTGTGTGTGAGTGTGTGTTGTTTTTACGTTTTATGACTTTCACATGTGAATTCTTGTTGTTGCCTTTTCGCAATGCTTCATCAAATGTTGTTTTAATGTGTAATTTGGTTTTGGTTTTTGGTTTTTGGTTACACTTTCGCCAGAGTCTGTGGCTTCTGTCAAGTATTTTGCGCACTGCCAAATGTCCTTGAAATGCGCCAGTGTGTGTGTGTGTACGTGTCTATTTGTGTGTGTGTTTGTGGAAAGCATCAGTCAAGTTCGCCATTTTGTTGCCCGAGAGAGACAACTTGAGACATAAGTCAGGCGGGCGCAAGCTTCAATTTCCAAATAATTCCCTTTAGTTTTTCTTTGTATACTTTTTTATTTATTTGTTGTTTGTTGTTTTTTTTTTCTCTTCCAATCATCAATATGTGCAACTGGAGACAGACATTTGTGCAACAGAATGCAAATACTTACAACAGAAAAATAGCATAAACAACAAATTTTTGAGTAGGCAACTTTCGACTGCTTAATACTCTGTTCCATTTAAATGTAACTGTGACTATAACAAGATTATTTCAATTCTCTACTGTAAACTGGGATCCTGGAACAAGGAATTAGACGCAAAAAATCGACTTTAACAAGTTTCTATTATCTACAATAAATATTTGACTTTTAAACTCTAAAATTGTGAATTTTTTGGGTTTTAAAGGCTGAAAATGTGACTGTGTAATTTCTTACTTTACTGTGACTTTAAACCTGTAGTTGTTTTTTGACTGTGATTTAACAATTGTGATATACAAAATTTCTTGTTTTTTATTTTAAAATTTGATTTATAAATGTGACAGTTCAACTTTGAAATTGTGACTTGTGACTAAACTGACCAAACTTTGACTCAAACGGTGATTAAATAATTATAACCCACAAACTTAGCAATAAACTGCAACTTTTCTACTTTCACCCTAAAATGTTTTAATAAAACTGTGACTCTGACTAGAAAATGCGACTCTAAGACTATGATCCCAAATTGTTACACAAAAACGGTGACAGTAAAATTTGACTCATAAACTATGACTATTAAATTGTGAATTCACACTTATGTGCCTTAAATGTGAGGGAAAATACACTCATGGGCAAAATAATAGGTGTGATTTTTTTTTGTTGTGTTCAACAGCGGTTATTTTTCCATCAATAAAAAAACAATAAGAATTTCAAATAAAATAAATATTAAATATTTTCATAAAAAACTCCAATTTCAGCTGGCCATAATAATAGGTGTATTTTTTTATCGTAAAAAATGTGTATATTTTATTTAAACTGGTTTTCTGTTACCTAGATATAGTTTTACATTTATGGGTAGCAACAATATGTATATATGTATATATAAATATTAATTTTTGAACCTGGTAGACAGATCCAATGAGAAAATATATTTATATGAAATGTTTTAATCTGACGTGTAACCTTAAAACTGTGAACATTGAATTGAACCAGGCTTATAATTAGAAGTCATTGGCAATAAAAAAAAAACTCTCAAAGTGCGACTTTAAAACAATAGAACAATAGAATATAAACGTATTTGTAAGGTAAATCTAAAACTAGAAGAAGCTTAAAAGAGTATTTAAATGTTTACCTTAGTCTCTTCGAGCAGACTTCCAAACGTCCAGACATAAAGTTTATGTACTTTCTGTACCCATAGGAAATATAGGAGTATAAGAAAATGAATAGGAAGTTAAAACGGTTTCCGAGCAGAAGAGACAAAAGTCAATCTGAAGTCAAAGCGTTTATCGATGCTGCTAAAAATCCACTTAAATTACGATACGATTTCTCGACCGTGGCGCAATAAGAGTGAAATTCTCGTCGAGTGTGCAAATTCGGCACTGGCTTTGAAGGATGGGGGGCTTGGGGTGTTTGGGGTGGTTGGGGGGGTGTTTTTGGCTTTTCTTGAATATGCTGACAGCGTCAAGTCCGCAGGGCAAATTCTACTTACTTATATCAATATGCATGACAAGTTTAAAAGCCTTGTGATGAACATTAAGCAAAGGGAAGCGGGCAAAGAAACAAAGGGGGGAAGGTGGGCGGTGCGAGGGGGGGCGGGTGTTGCAGCAAACAGACGGAGGCAGTTTGCTAACTAAATGAAAAGTGTGAGTGCGACTTAGAAAGAGACAACAAGAGGGCAAAATGAGAGTATTCAAAGAGAACTAGCGGGGAAATGACAAAAAGCGTGTTCAAGGATGTGTTGAAAGAAATTTCAAGATTAGAAAAGGGATCTGAAACAGATAAAATAATAATAATACAGGAAGATAAAGACAGTTAATAAAATAATATATCACAAAAGTAAACAGTTGGAAAAATTTGGGCCACATTTATAGCTAAAAGTAAAAAAATAGCTGAGAAGTAAAATGTAAAATACTAGAAATGTTTGCTTAGAGAATGCGGCTTAAAGAGAGAGAATTGAGATATGTAAGTTCTCTTTCTCTCTCTCTTTCTCTCACTATCTTCGTTATTTTACAATTTCCCTTTTCCCTTGCCTTTTGATATTTACAAAAAAAAATTAGGTGTATTTGAGAAATGTCATACAAAAATATTCTGTGTGCATACAAAGATATAAGCAGGAGTGAGGAGGTGAGTGCATTTTTTTTAAAGTCTATTTTCCCTTTTATTTCAATGATTATGGTAGAAGAAACGAAAAATATTCAAGTCTTGCAGCAAACATTAAAAATAATTAGAAAAGAACAGCGCCGTGAAAAGGAAACCAATAAAAATATAATAAAAATAAACAAGAAGTAAATAAAAGAAAAAATTAGGAGGCACTCGACTAAAAAGCAAAGGTAATTGAAAATGCGAACTTGAGCAGAAAACAAACAAAAAATAAAATTGAAAATTGGCTAATTTATGAAAAATACTAAAATTCAATTAAACGGGACAAGCGTAAAATGGGAAACACAATCAAATGGGCAATTACTTACATGGAGTAATTCTTCAATAAATATATATGTAGACTTTAGCTGGGACACTTTAAGTTTTTGCTTAATATATTCAACATAATAATATATACATATAATCTATTTATTTAAATAAATGTGTATATGTAGCACAGACAAAAGGAAATGCTGGCTGCGTGCACAATTTGCCTCATTATGTTGCAAATTTATTGAAAAGCCGATAAAAAAATTTCCGTTTCCTTTTTGCCCACCGTTTGCCCTTGCTGTATTACACAGAGTCGCCGCAAACGAGGTATCCCCACCTAAAAAAAAGAAATGAAAGAAGAAGAATAAAATCCTAACAGGAGCAGCGACCAGTTTCAGTTCCAGTTTCAGTTCCAGCTCAGGCTAAATGCGTTCAATGGGCTGGAAATGTCCAAGTGGAGGAGTGTAGAGGTCGGCAGCGGGCGGGGGCGGTGGCGAGGGGGTTGCGGGCAGCCGCAGCGATTAGCAGGCAAATGTAATGTGCCCATAAATGATAATTGAATAATTATGAATAAACGTGACAGCAACAAAAGCACAACAAAAACGCGCCGCGAGTCCAATGCGAATACACTCAAAATCCATTCATGCCGCCAAACAAACGAATCTGAAAGCGACGCGAAACGCGCACGTGTCTCTATATTCTGGTTGCCTGAGTGTGCGAATGTGTGTGTGTGTGTGCATGTGTGTGTGAGTGTGTGTTTGGGCATCCTAATATAGCGCATATTCGCATATTCAATACAACAAAATTGAATTTTTTTCATCATTTTTTTTTCTGTTCGCCTTAAAGTGATGTGCAGAAATATTTATAATTATTATAATAATGAGATTATAACAAGTTAATGATAATGATAATGTTGATGAAAATGCTGATGATGCTGCTGATGATAATGATGTTGATAATGTTGCCCACACAGCCAGCCAAAGTCAAAGTGAAAACTAACTAAAGCAAAAGCCAAAGAAATTCGAGAGCAATATATATACATATATATATATTATACGACATATAATCCATGTGTATAGGTATATATGTATGTTAGAGCCAAGCAGAACTATCTTTCGTTTTCATTCTCCACGTAAAACTTGCTACAATTAATTACAAATAGCTGGTAATACTTACCTAATCAAATAGCAATCGGTATAAAATAAACATAATATGAATTTTATGCAACAACTACGAACTTAACTACGCCACGAGAAATAAGAACTAAGGTGAGTAATTGTTTACCTACAAATTCCACATTCACTTGAATATTTTGTTTTTATTAAAGTAAATATCTAATATCAAATATCTAATAATATCATTATGTATACAAACTGGGTAGCTCGTAAAATCTTCGTTGTGTTGAAATCGATATTTATGTTCATTTATGATATCGATAAAAAAATGTTATAAAATTTTTATGGCAAATATGAACATACATATATTTTCCATTTTCAGTCTAGCACATTATGTTATTTATTTAATTAAATTTACCTTGTGTTTCACAAGGTTCAGCTTTCGACCATTTAATTTAGTTTTAGGTCAACAGTTGTGATGTTGGCTCAGGTCAAGCGAGCAAAAAATATCTCTCCTTGAAAAACCATAAATAATGCAACCAAAATAAATATTGAAAGATTTTATAGATAGGGTTAATATTTGTTCAGCTCTTTCACTCGTATACAAAATACAACTACTTTGATTCTTGACTGCGGCATGCAACAAGGCGTATGCGCAATGTGTATAACATAATTAAGCATACGTCAAGTGTACAACAACAACAGCACAACAACCGCATCAGCAACGAAAGGCAAAAACGAGGACGAAAAAAATTCAATTTGCTTGCATTTTATGAGCCTAAAAGCAAATCATTGACAATAATAAAGAAGCGAAAGCCCCGAAAGCAACGCCGCTTGGATCAGGGCCAACAAGCGGCCAGTTGGCTGTTCGAACGGGGAAATAGGTTATGGTGTGTGTGCCCGGTTAGCTGGCTCGGCTTGGCTTTAACATGGCCACATGGTTAAAAGCAACAGCCGCCAACGCGTACTCCGGCCTCGGGGCAGCGTCGTAAACGTGAATGATGTTGATGATGGCCGAACGGGGACCGCACAACAGCGGACAGTGGCCAGCTAAAGTGCTCATAAACATTTTCAGTGTCTAAACACACGCACACACACATGACCATACTGGCTTATGTTTTATGAAAGTCTCTTTGTGTGTGCAAATTTGTTGTGCCACAAACGCCAAAAACTGTAACAACATTTGCCAAATGTCTCCCCTTTTGTTTGGTCCTCTTTTATTGATGCGGCTGTCGCCTTCTTCTTCTTCTTTTTCTTCTTTTCGTTGCGAATTCTCCAAACAGTTGCGAGTTTCTGCGTCTTTTGCGCATTTCTTTTCTATTATTATGTGCCTTTTGCTTTCTGCCTAACATTCGCTTTTGCAAAACTTCCTGCATTTAATTTGCCTCAACGCTCCGCGCAGCTGGAGCCGCACCAGCGAATCCAAATTTGCGAGTCCCACCCGAAACCCAGAACCACCCCCTCCTTTCCTTACCACCCCCTTCGGCGGCAAAGAGCAACAATAATAAGTAAGAGCTTAATGTTTTGAGTGCGCCTTGTCGACTTTTTGAGATACCCTGGCAGAGTTTGGCAAAGCAAAATAATTTAAATAGTTTCGAGTGCATTCTGCCTTGAGGATTTTGCCCAGTTGTTGTCCGAAACTATTTTCTTGCGTATTTCTTAACCAACCGCTTCATTACAACTTTGATCATCTAATGTCTTTCTTGTCTAAACATTATGAAAATATTCATTTACAACTACAATTACTAAATGAATTTTTTTTTATTATCCAAGTTTTTACATAATTTTAATGTAATATAAGTTTTTATGTAAGTAATTAAAAATAAATTTTTCTTGATGACTTCTTAAAATCAATATTATTTTGGCAATCAATATAGCAAAAGATATCTTTTTCGGGCTATTCAAATCAAAATTTCTGTATGAGTTTACTTTGTTATTTTGTTTCTTTAAAAATATATTTTTAAAGTTTATTAATCGAATATCAATTTGCAGAACATCATGTGTTGATATATGAACGTAAATTTTATTTAATTTTTATTGAGCTATGTTGAAAAAATAAGGCTTTTAAATTTAACTAAATGATAAATCCGAAACCTCAATAGTTCGTCAAAAAACCTGGTTAATTTATTAATTACAATTTTTATAAATTTTGATTCCCTCGTTGGCTTTTTTTTTGCAGCTCAATGAACATAAGAGCTTTTATAAATTCATTTTCAAAACTTAAAATTCGTAATGAAAAATGTTGAAATCGTTTTCATTTTAACTACATTTAACTTTTCCTAAGAAAAATGTGAAATAATGTGAAAATGAAAATAAAAAGAAAGCGAGACACAACTGTATTTCATAAACGCAATATATAAGCCCTTTTGGTTACTTATTGGTTACGCCAGTTAAGCATGTCCTTAAAAATTTGTTGACGTTTTTCTAAGGTATAACAAGGCCCGCTTGCACAGTTTTATGACTCGCTAGAGTCTTTGCGCTGCCTTTTGTTCTCATCGTCGCTGCCAACGGCTTATTGTCTGTATGTGCCTGGAATTTTAGAGTAGCATTCCGTGGCAGCAAAAGCCTCGATACACACAAAGACACACACTCACACACACACAAACACACTTTTCGACGCCCGCACAGCCACATGAGGGAAGCAGGAGCAGATGACCCCAACTCTCAATCTACCTTTTTTAACCATGGCGACAAGTGCCGACTGTTTCTTTTGCTAATAGCCAAAGTTGTTGTTGTCTTTGTTGTTGTTGTTGTTGTTGTGGCTGTGTCAATGGCACACAGACAACAACAACTTGCTTGAGCATCTAACGGGACCAAGTTGCTTATGGAAAATGTATACTTATGGAGCCGAAGCCGAAGAGTCTCAATGCGGAATCAGTGCGTCGCATGTTGCATGCATTTAAGCTGATAAACCGTTAAGCAGTTTAAGCCATTTGAGACGTTTGAGCTCTTAAGCTAAACGCATTCAGTTCATGCCCGAAACAGAAACTCTGAATTTTGAAGTCAATTCTCCTTCTTTTTCTTTCGAACGAGTTAAAAGTGCAACTTTTTGTTGTTGTTGTTGTTGTTGTTTGTTGCAGCTGTGACTGTTGCTGTTTGTCCAAAAATAAAAGGCATTTTGGGAGCAGTGCGACAAATAACGCTGCCGCCGTCGCCGTCGCTTCTAAATTTATGTAAGTTTTATTTTTAATTTTATGGCTGCGTTGTTGTTGCCGTTTTTGTTGTTGTTGATGTTGCTATCGCTGCTGCTGCTGCAACACATTCGTTTCACTGCATTTTCACGCTTTTCTATTTTTATTTGCATTCGAGTTTTTTATGTCTATTTTATTTTTTTTTAAGTTTTTTTTTTTGCATGCATTTTATTTTTCTAGGTTTGTGATTCTGTTAAGACAACTAATTTATTTAACATAAAAATACAGAAAACCAATTTAGAAAGATGCAGTCGGGTGTAACCGACTGCGCATGCTTGTTGATAGCTTATAAAAGGTCTTTCTGATTTTTATAGCCTTCAAACTCTAATTTCGAATAAATATATATACTTTGATCTTTAGAGTAGGGAACTCGAAAATATATATTTCAAGCGAAACAAAACCTTTTAGTATTTAGCAATAGAAACAATTAAATTAATCGGTTAGTAAAAATCGATTTTGATAAAGCGATAAAGTTTCATGTTTCAGATATATGAAAATTCAACAACTTTTTAAACGTTATTTTTTTTAGCTTTTGTTTCAGTTACCTTTAATGTTTTCCGTTTTAATATATGAACGAAATATATTTTCTGAATGAATTTTAGCGCATATTTAATGCTGATGTTTTTTTTCTGCTGCCATATATAGACTGTATTGTGGATCGTATTCATGTTGAGCTGCGAAGAGGCCATGCCTTGTGTACCGAATTGTTCAATTTACATTGTGGTTTTTAAACAGTGGCAACCCTGCATATTTAATGGCTCGCTGCGGCTGTGCGGGGATGCATAAAATTCCAGATAGAGCCCTCACAACAGCCACTGAGCTGCGGGCAAAACGGGGGGAGTGGGGGGTGGGGCGTCCTTGCTATATGGTGCATATTTTAGTTTGGGGAAATCAAATTAACACACACTCGCCAGTGTGTGTGTGTGTGTGTGTGTGAGTGTGCAAATGAAATGAAAAAATCGCAACCTGCTTGCAGCACTTTTGCCAATGGACTCAACTGCACTGACCAGCGATGGGGATGGCGGATGGGGGTTGGGGGAAGTGAAAAGTGGGAGAGTGGGGGGTAATCAAATAAGCTGCCTTTTACAACAACTGGCGGTTGGGTCCAGAAAGTTATCCCCATCAGGTAAGGTGATAAACCAATTAAGAAATTAAAATTCTTTGAAGGTGCAACCATTAGGCAGAGAGACAGATAGAGAGACAGAGAGTGAGAGAAAAAGAATATAATATAGAGAAAAACAGGTAAATTGACAAAAAAGCAAATTCGAATGGATATAAAAGGGGCAACATAGAAAAACAAGCAACAAAAAAGATACATATCCTTTGAAGTAGAAAGAAAGACGAAAAAGTGCAAGAAAAAGCGAGTGAAAGCAGAGATAGAGACACATGTAGTGAAAATAAGTGAATAGAAACGGACAGCAAACCAGAGAGAAAAATAAACAGCAAGTGAGATTAAAAGACTGATAGAATATCAAAGTGAAGAAAAGAGAAAATCGGAATAGGTATGTCTGAGAACTATAGGGAGAGAGTTAAATTAGAAAGAAAAGAAAGAAACAAGAGATAACTGCATTACATTTTACCTAAAAGGAAACAGGTGTCTAGCAGCTTAAAAATAAATTGTTCCATATACAAAAATTATTACTTGTCCAAAAACTTTTATTAATAGTACACACACACACACACACACACAAACCCACCCACACACCCACAGAAGATAATCTACTTAAGATCAATGTTAACATCACCTTGACTGGAATATTTTAGCGTAAGTTGAGTTCAAAAATAGAAGCAATCAGTTTGTGGGTATTCCCGCCAGTGGAGAGATGATGCACAAATGTTTCTGTGTAAATATTTGTGACACAGTTGGCAGCACCGTGGAAATAAAAGCTATAACAGATGTACGAACATCTAAAGTTGGTCAGCGATCATTTGTCGCATGCGAGGGCTATTATATCAACCAGATGGGAGGGGGGGGGGGGGGGGGGGGGGGGGGGGTTTAAAATATATTGTTTGTTTTTTTTTTTTTTTAATTTATGACTTGTCTTTATAAATAAATTTGAAATCAAACAAATTGAAAATGGGCCGACAAACGATCAGGCGGCTAAAAAGCAAATGCTTTACTTGTTGTTGTTGCTGTTATTTTGTCTATTTTATAGGCCCACGCGCGATAGATACACACACACACACACGCACACACATAGATTATATATATATTGATAAATCGTCAACGATATTTATAGGAGTTTCGTCGTCGACGCGCCCAAATCCGAAGGACACGAGCAAAGGGCCTTAGGCTCCAAACATCGACCATCGCCGCATTTGGCCGAGATACAGTTTTATAGTACGCGCGTGTCAATTGATAAACAGCAGCTCAAGCCTTCCTCCGACTTACTCTCGACGCCCCCCACCCCCGCCCCCCTCACCACGCCCCTCCCATCACATGAGTGCGTATCATAAAACTGTCGCAATAAATCGCTGGCAAATCGAGAGCCAGCTAAAATAATTGTTAACAATTTGACCAGTTCAACTTTTTGCCCACAACCAAAACCCATAAAAAGGAATCTAAATCTCTGGTCTGCTGAAATATATGACATGCCCATGCTTTATATTTTCGCACTAATCCACTTAATTTGAAGCATATTTATTGGGCCAAAGCTGCAACAGAAAATATGTAAATTTCAAGGGCTTAAAGTGTGGCAAAGATTGACAGAGCTCTCTAGAATTGAAAAGCACTTGAAATTTAAAAGCCAAATATAAACACATTGCTGACATAAAAACAGCAAGAAGAATTAACTTTACAAAAAAAAAAATACATATATATAATATAGTACATAATGAGCAGCCAGTAAAACGTTTACGTATGCAATGAAGAAATGAATGTGAAACATAAAACGAAAGACAAAAATTGAATGCTGTCAAAAAAGAAGGCAAGAGATGGGAGCGAATGAATATAGTAAAGGGAGTGAAAAATATAGGGAGGAAGAGAGAGACAACGAGAGAGAGAGAGAGAGTGAGCGAGAGAGAGAGAGAGAGAAAGGGAAAATAGAAAGAAAAAGAGAAAGAAAGAGATACAATGCAAGTGAAAAAAAATGGGAAATTGAAAATTAAAGTAAGAAAGAAAGAGAGAGACAGAGAGAAAGACAAAAAGAGAGAGTGAGAGAATGAGAAAGGGAAAAATATAGAGAAACAGAGATATGAGGGTGAAAATGAATTGACGATTACGATCAAGATACACGATAAAGTATTAGTTAGAAGATTAGGGGTAGGTAACTTTATATTTTATATCTTACATAGAACACTAAATTTAAAGTGTCTACCTTAATATTAAGTGATCAACAAGTTGTTGATTTACTCACAAATGCAACAAGATTAAATCTAGCAATAAATCATGGAAATGGCCTCTCAATTCCTTTTTTACTTTATATCTATTAATAACACTCGAAATAATTTCTAAAAATTATATTTCAATTAATTTACTAAAATACAATTTGATGACCAAATAACAGAAAAACCCACGTGGATTTTGTTTAAAATTTGATTTCAATTTCAATTTGATTTTGGACGCATTTATTTTGTATCATACAATTTATTTATAAACCATGTCGAGGTGTGGTTGGCGGCGTCGACTGCGGCTGCGACGGCGACGTCAACGTTGCTTATTTCTTTTCTTTTTTTTGATTGCTTAAAGTAAAAAACGTGCGACACAAAAAAAAAAAATGTGAGTGCAAATTGCCAAAAAGCATTTTTTCTCTTCTTCTGCGCCTGAGCCTTTGGGGTTAACATATGTGTGTGTGCGTGTGTGTGTGTGCGTGTGTGTGCTGCAGTGTTTTAATTGGGGGAGTTTTAAGGTCACAAACGCACACTGGCAAACACATACGCAGAATCAATAAATAAATTGAAATTGGGACAGAAACAAAATGAACACAAAAATAAGGTAGAAAAAAAAACCAAATTAAAGAAAACTTTGCGGAAGCGTTTGGAAAACGCGTCGATTATTTGAACCAAAACAGCAGCAAACAACGCAATTGCTGCTAATCAAAAGCTGCACGAATTTTGTAAACATCGCCAGCAGCAGCAACAACAACAACAACAACAACAAAAACAACAACAACAGCAACAACAATAACTAATCAAAAGTGAGCGCTGTGGGTGGGCAATTTATGGCGTTGTTCAGTGGGTTGGCTGGTCAAGGGTGCAGCTAAGTGAAAGGTACTAACACACATACACACAAAGACATACACACACACACACACACACACACACACACACACACACCACACACATGTATATGGCTCCAAGCAGCGTCGGCAGCTGCAGTCGTTGCCATTGCTTTTATACCCTTTATTCATTAACTATGATTAAGGAGGACTTGCCAAGTTTGCTCCAAAGCTGCAACAAAATAATTACATGTATTTGAACATTTGCTGCGAATTAAGTAAATATTTTTCTAATTTTTTTTTAATGCAATAAATATTATTTGGTCATGTTATAGAATTCTTTCAGCTATACCATGTTATAGTTCAATGTTTATAAGAATTTGTCTAAATATAAATAAAGTTATGCTTAGAAAAATTCTAGTTTGTATCAAATGTTGTTTTTAGCTAAAAAGTTCTGAAAATTTAACTTAAAAAAAAAAGATTTTTATTTTTTTAATGAAATTATCTTTCGAAAAGTGTCTGGGAGATACTGTAGAAAAGTTATATTTATTTAAAGGCTTTAATTGGGCAAAATCAGGACTTTTTAAGTGTTATAATAGGTTTTTTTTCTATTGCAGGGTATGTGCTCGTCCAGCAGCTTAGGCTTGCAGGGTCTTGTGCGCTTTTATTGTTGGCAGAATTCGTTTTAAATTGAGAAAAATCGCAGCAACTGGCACGAAATCACGAAAAGTTTTAATTATTTTCTAACAGGCGAACACACGCAAGCGGCGAAAGAGAGTGGATAAGAGAAAAGGAGAGACAAGAGAGAGAGAGAGAGTGAAGTGAGAAGAGAGAAATAGATGGGGGGAAGAGTGCGTGTGTGTTTGTAAGGGTAAAAGACAGAGCAAAAGCATATGCGATTGTTGTTGTTGTTAGGGTTTGCTGAACTTTTCCAGGCACGCCATTTTATAAATTGTTAGGAAACGGGCCTCTAGTTAGAATTCAAACAGTTATGCTCGCTGTATCTATGTGTGTGCGTATCTTTCACAAATTAAATACGTTAAATCGTTCATTGTGTGCGTGAGTGTGCGTATGTGTGTGTGTGTGTGTGTGTTGTGGTGTGCACATAGCGACGGCAATTTGTGGTCATTTCCTTTTCATCAGCTTGTGAAATTTTTCTATTTTATTGCTGGTTCCTGCAACTTGAGCTGCTTACGTGCAGATGCTCAAATTACGCACACACACACACACACATGCATGTAAGTGCTCTGTCCTCAGGAATGTTCAGATTACAACAGCTAACGCACACACACACATACACATATGTGGAGGCAAGACATGAAGACAGGCGCATAAATATTTTTTGTAGCTCGCTTTCAAGCAGTTGCTTTTAGACCAAATATTTTTGGTTGAGCTGCCGCAGCTGCTGTTGCTTCTTCGCCTCTTGCTTTGGCTCCGTTCGCTTGGCACTGAGGTCAGGCCACGCCCCATTGCCCCACATTGGCCCCTTGGGCGGCAGGTGGGTGTCTTCTTCTTTGTGTGTCTGTGTGTGTGTACGTGTGTGTGTGTGTTTGGCTCGGTCACCTGAATGCCTAAGCCCCAGCATCTGAAATTAAGTATACGCCATGGTGACCACTTTAAGTGCGACTCCCTCATTTGACATTCTACTTAAAAACTTATTAAACTTTGACATTTAAGTGGTTTTTTAATTATAAAACGTAATCATTTATGAACAACAACATTTTTCACTCAACAAACACAAATTGTTTTCGTTTTGGTAAAAATAATAATAATGAAAATACAGTAGTCCGATGATTATATATTCGTACATGTTGGAAGCTCGAATTCGCGAAAGTTTTGTGCAAAAAAATATTTTTAAGAAATCAAAGGTTTCATATGATTTACTGCAACTTTAATATTTATACTGCCTGCTGCATTGTAATTCTTTAAACTTTAATTTTTACCATTTTCACTTTTGTATTTTAAATATAAAAAAAATATATATATTATTATTTTACTCTAATAATAAAAATTTTTATTATTTATAAGTCAGCTAAGTTTGCTTTAATGTTTAAAGTGTTTGTTTCCTTGAAAAACATTCAATAGTGTTATCAGCTTCTCTGATAACAAATACATATATTTATGCACATATATATCTTTTAATATATATATATCTTCACTCTCAAGTCGCTTAAGATCTGGTTTGGTTTTACATTTTAAAAAATCTCTATACCACAGAATTCACAATCGAAGCACAAATAATTCAAATGGAATTCATAAATTGTGGAATGCAATTAATAAACACACACACAGACACGCACATATATATATATATATATATATATATATATATATATATATATATCTATCTATCTAGTATCTAGTATAATGCTTGTGCATCCCAAAATGAATGACAAACTTTGTGCAGCCGCGTGGCGCGTCCTCTGTGCTACATTTGCATAAATATTGCCAACAGTGCCGCCCTTTAACCCCTCATGCGCTTGGCCCGCGCACTCACACACACACACACACACACACACACATGTATATTTGTATATAAAAAGCGCCCGCTTAGTTGCGTGCGGTCGCTAGGTGGCGCTGTAATCAACTGTGTCAAAATGCCAACGCAGAAAGTCAAAAGTCGTCGTCGTCGTTGACGTAGTCGTCAAGAGGCAACAGCCACAACAACAACAGCAACAGCAACAAGAGAGCAGAACAGAACAACAAGAACGTTGAAGTCAAGTCAAATTTTAACACACATTGGCCTGCACGACACAAATTTCAAGGCAGGTGGCAGGCAGCATCCTAGGCACAACAAAATTGAGGTTAGAAACGAGGCAAGCGCTAAAGAAAAACTAAAGTAAAAGCCAAGCGAAATCAAAGCTAAAATAAAACAGCTAACAATCAGTTGGCGCAACTGACACATACCCTGTAAACAGTTGAAATATGCGTCAATTTTAAATAGAAAACAATGTAAATTAAGGTGAGAGGGTAAATAGATTAAATTTAATATTCTATATTAAATAGAGGTATTAAAAGGGTATTAAATGGGTTATGTAAGAAATTTGGTAGATCCAGCGAGGCTAGAAAGTAATAAAAATAGGATAAATGTTATTAGATAAGTAGATGATAAAAATTCTGGTAGATAGTTAGACATTAAAATTTATATAAATATAGATGTAAATTTATATATGGATATAGATAAAGAAATTAATATAGGTGTAGATGAACATTTGCTAAGAATGATATATTACGGATAAATAATAAAGTAGAGAGATTATCGGATAAATATATGTAAAAGATGCTTAAATAATGTCGGATAAATATATGATATATGCTATATTTACATAATGAGGAAACTAGCTATTATATTTATGTACAAGCCAATTAAAACAAAAATGGTTTGTAGCTAGATGGATAGTTACATAGATCAGATAAAAAAATTAAATAAAATAAAATAGATATATATTTCTATAATTAAAGGAAAAATCAATAAAAAGAAGAACAAATAGGCTATTTATTAATAGATAGATTTATAGGCAAATCCATAAACAGATTCAGTTAAAGCTGGATGATTGTATATATAGTATATACAAGTAAATAGATAACAAGATAAAAAAAACCATTGTCTTGGCTCTTATGAGAAATATATTTATTTTTAAAATTTAAAAAATTTGCCAGTTGCATACAGGGTATTATTCAGCGAAATGAAAGGAAACGAAATGAAAAGGAAAAGCTGACAGCTTGACGAACGTTGACAGGGGGCAATACACATGAGGTATGTGTGTGTGTGTGGCAGACAGGTGTAAGAGCGCTGCAGCAGCGGCAGCCGTCGACAGCGTTCGCGTTCGCGTTGTTTTGCCTGTTGTAATTGACACTTAAACTCGAAATTTGACGCAAATTGCTGAAGCACAGCGCATAGCGGCAACAACAATGCAGCAGGTGTAGCCGCCAGCGGGCGTGAGAGCGGGTGCGGGTGCGGGTGCGGGGGCGTGGCAGAAGTGGCTGAGGATGCTGACGAATGCGCTAGCCCAGCGGCGGTAGCAGCAGCAGCAACAACAACAATGCAATTCAAGTGTCGCTTGCTAGGCGGAAGTTCTCAAGCTGCAGCCAAGACACACACACACACACATGCACCCACACATGCACACACACATGCACACACACACACACAGCGTTGGCATAATGAATTGTAATTTGAACAGACTTGTATGTAGGCTGGTGCCTTGGGGCGTGTGGTTGCGCTGCCTGTAAGAGAGGGGGAGGGGGTATAAGGGCTTAGCTCAAAGTCAGTTGCTATTAACTTATATTACGTATACGCTGCATACTTTTGTGCGCCGCATGCGAGCGAATTTAATGCCAGCAGCAAATGTTACAAAAGCCGCGCATTAAATTCACCTGCCCGCACCCCTACCCCCCCTCCACACACACACAACGTCACACACATACAAACAGAAGTAGAGAAGCAGCAGCAGCAGCAAAATTTATTGTTTGCGCCAGGCAACAATTTTTAGTGCGCCAGCTGCCTTTGCCTTGATTAAAGTAAAAATTCTCGCGCGCACACACACACACACTGATTCACTCACACACACTTGGCTAGAGCATATGCATAGTTATGTTTGTCATTTAACACATGTAATGCCGCGGCAATGGCTTTTGTTGTTGGCCGCCTGCTGTGAAAATGCGCGAATGTTTAATGCCAAACAACAACAACAACAACAATCAGTGACACAACAGCAACAACAACATGAGCTGAGGCCAGGGCACAAGATGCTCAGCGTTATGCAAAGTCTTGGAATGCCAACAACTACAAGCACAACAACTCTCAGCGTTATGTGTGCAGAAAAGTAGCGTTAAAATGGATGTACCGTTACTTTTATGGCACTATGCTAATGCCCCAAA
Source organism: Drosophila micromelanica (assembly GCA_004143825.1). Taxonomy (NCBI): domain Eukaryota; kingdom Metazoa; phylum Arthropoda; class Insecta; order Diptera; family Drosophilidae; genus Drosophila; species Drosophila micromelanica. Next base: position 20,068 of record SCDY01001691.1, read on the forward strand.
GAATGCTGCTTATGGCTCACACATACATTTCTATATATATATTTATATATAGGGTATAGAACTATGTACAGTGAAAGCTCCTCTGAGAACAGACGCTTTTAGTTTTTTTGTTTTTTTTTTATGTCCACTTCAGCAATATATTGAAGCAAACAGAATGTCAAATTTACTTATCGTATTCTATTTTATTTTATATATATATTTTTTTTAACAGAACTCTCAGCCAATAGTCAAATTTGTTAGAAAAAATTTAGTAAGTAAATAACAAACAATTTATTCAATTTTTTTTTAATATTTTTCTAAATTTGTTTTTTTTTATTTTTTAATAATCTTAATTTAACAATTTAAAAAATTTAAAAAAAAATACTGTTTTTAAATACGCCAATTGTCTTGTTTAAAAAAATTTAAAAATATAAAAAAATTTTTTACATCAAATTTTATTTTATACACAAAAAAATGATTCCCAAAGTATCTGTTCAATAGAAGCGTTTTTCACTGTACTTGTGTGTGGGCAGGCACGTGCAACTCGCGTGCTTAGCTTGTAACTCTAGCTAAGCTACAGCTGACAAACGATCTGGCAACTCTGGCGTCACAAATTGTTAACGAAAAACTAGTTCAGGCAATTGCAAAAGCGCTCAATGGAAAATGCAGCTGCTGTTGAAAATTTGTATAAAACAGAAAAAGGACAGTTAATAGCAGGAAACCGAAGATTAAATGCCTTTGCTGACATATCAGAAGAAGCAATTTATTTATACACTGTTTTCATAGAAGAACTTCGTTCCTTATAGAAATTTACATATGTGTTAAAAACAACGTGAAGCTAGAGTTTTTCTGACTTTGTCTGAAAACTCCAATATTTTTTGTACAATGAACCCATTGAAAATGGGCGTAAACGGTATACTGATTTTGTTCAAATGTAAAAGACAGAAGAAAGCGCCTCCCACTCCTTAAGTTTATATATTCTTAATCAGGACGCGCAGAGTTAACTTAGCCAGGTTTGTCTGTCTATCCGTCTGTATGAACGCATCAATCTCGGAAACTGGAAACTAGAACTAGTTAGAGACCTAAACTTTACAACTACAAATACTTACAATCCAACAAATTAGCTTATAATTTTTCCTTTCGATATCATGCCGTGTCATGTTAATAAATATCATAAATATCGATAAAAATCGATTTCGAGACATGGTTTTCTTACCACAAAGACTATAAGAGCTACAGCCACCAAATTCAATAAGTTTCAATACGTTCGTGTAGCAGACGTAGATTTTGAATTATTCGTACTTTGAATATCTCTCCCAATTGCCCAATCAATCAAATACTTAAAACTTGCGCCTTGGTTTAAACATACGTTTAAATATTCATATTAAGTCCTGAAATTTTTATAATGAAAATACTTTTAGTTTCAAATTAATTACTAATATACTATTACTAATATATCTTAATGTAATATTTGCATATCAAAAATTTTTATATTAAATTTATTTTATGAGCATTTAAATTAATACAATCATGTTAACTAGTATTATTCAGTTTTTAAATCAAGTCTGGCAACTTTATTTAAAATATATATGTATTAAATCTGATTATTCCAGGATATGTATTTTATATTTTTTTTTTATTAAATATAAATCTATTTGGGCTTATGTGAAATATCATTAAATATGTAGATGAGTCGCATTTGTGTTGCTTATGTCAAACACAACGGGGAGACAACTCTATTAACTGCACACACACACGTATACACACAGCAGGCCTGCGAATGTGTGTTTGTTAACTGCTTTGACTGGCAAATTAACATATTCCGAGCGAGTTATCCCTTAATGCGACCTCCCATCTTTCAATTTCTTTTGCCAGTCGCACGCGTCGTATACGCAACTTAATGCGTATTCCGTGCGCGCATGTTTGTTTGTGTGCGTGTGTGTGTGTGTGTGTGTGAAGGTCACCAGCTACGTTAGCGCCCAGCTGTCTGAGATCCGGCAATCATTGCTTCACACCACAATCACATCCACAACAATGCCCCTCCCTGCCCCGCCCCGCATTCGCACGTTGCCCGTGGCGCCTGTTCGTCTGCTGCATTTCGGCTGTCGTTTGTTTTGTTAATGAGCGAGTGCCTATCCCCCCTCCCCCTCCCCCTCCCACACTCGCAGCCCCATTCTCGGTCTGAATATGAATAAATAATTAAAAAGTGTTTGTTCCTCTCGTCGAGCTAAGCAGCCGCAATGCAGCCTGTCCGTCACCTTCGTCTCCGGACCAGCTCTCCTTAAAAAAGCTATCGAATTGTAACGAATTGAATTTCGTCGAAATGAAATTAAACAAAACGAAATGAAATGAAATGCGAACCAGGTTTTTGGGTGTTTACACGTTTCGTCCTCCGCTGACATATTTGGCAATTAATTCTGAAATATATTCAACTGCGGCTTATCTGTCTCTGCTGCCACTTTATGTTTATTCTTCCGTTCTTGGTTTTTGTTGTTGTTGTGTATGTGTGTGTGTTTTTTTTCTGTTTTTGTTTAGGTTGTAGAGCATGCCCCAAGCCGCAAAACACAGTTGTGTGGTTGCACGGGACGTCGGTTAGCTGGCGGTTCATTTGCGGCATTCGCATTTTTGGCTGCCAAGTGCAAGTTACGCTTCCGTTTCCGGTTTTGACACCTGCACCCCTTCCGGGCCCACCCCCCCAAACACCTACCCCGCCGCTCTAAAGCCAAATCGCAAGGGGGCCAAAATGCGGCATCCAATTTGGGACAATGCGACAAAGGGTCTATTGGATGCTGTGGACAATGGCACAGTGAAACTGGGAAATGTGCAAGCCAAAAGCGATGAATTTATAGAGTATTGTACGCTATTGTACAACCACCATATATATATACATAGGGTGTATATACTCATTGCACTACGGCATATTAGAAAATAGAGTAGATGAAAATAGATGACAATGGAACTATGCGTTCGTACACTAAATAATTATTATTATTTAACCTTTGTTCCATGGTGGAGCTTTAAAACTCTGGAATTGTGCGGCTATCGGATAATAGACTATGAAACAATAAAGCTATATGCAGCTGTGGCAATGGAGTATTTGACTATAAACAAATGCGTTCAGAAATTAGAGAATATGGAACAAGAGATAATGATGAAATATTTGATTATGAGATTATAAAGTATAGCCATGAAAATTTAAAAATTTAAAATATTATTTAGAATTATGTTGTAATAGAATTACAAAATACGTTATGATGGAAGTGGAAATAGATATTTGAAAATGTACAGAAGTATAGGGATCTATGGAAAATCGTTACTATATTGTATCAACGCACTATTTTTTTTTAAAAGTTTGAAGCAATGGAACTAAAAGGTAAAGGACAATATAAACAAAGTGGAATTAACCGCTGAAGCAGTTTGATTTTATTTAAAATTACAAGGCTTACAAAAAATACAGCAATAAAAAAAATGTAAAAAGCCTTAAATATGTTGAAACTAACTTTAAATTTGGTAAAGATTAAAAAAAAATGCCAATTTGTGATATTTTATAAAACAAGGACTGGATAGTTAGAAAATATTCTATTTCGTATATGACTATTTCCCATTTTTTCACACAAATATAAAGTTTTAAGCCATAGTGCACTTGATTTGGAATGGGGCTCTGTAATTTTAATACTCTTTCACCAGGTGAATACAGTATATTGGGTGTATGCTATTGAAGCCATAGACTTGAAATTCGGATGATGTATCAAAAAAGATAAAAATTGAAATATATCTATCTATCTATCTAGATCGTATTTTCAAAATGATAATGAAAACATTAAAGAGCATTGCGCTGTCGCTAACTGCCTACTAAAATGCTTTTAATTGTTTTCGATTGCCAAAGTTCATTCATTATTAATGAATGTGTGTGTGTGTCATTTTAATAGCTGCTGTTTTGGTTTTTGCTGTCGATGGGCAGATAAAATCCAAAGCCATTTTGGCGGCTTGCGAAAAATCTGTGCAACAGTGTAACGCCCATTTGGACACGCCCACTAAGTGCTGATGCATTTAGTTGGCAATTTTATTATTATATATATTTTTTTGGCACCACTTCAAGCACTTTTTGTGTGTGGCATTTGGCTGGCCGTTTGGCTTTGTGTGACCTTTTGGAAGCCGCTTAGCTGTCGGAGCATAAATTTTGTTAGCAGCCCGCAGCGTCGCGCTGGGAAATCGGAAAATATCAAAAAACTTTCATTTGAAATGTATGTAAATATTGTGTGTGTGAGTGTGTGTGTGTGTGTGTGTATGAGTGTGTAGCTGTACAGGTACTTTAAGCCCCATTTGCTACTCCCCTCTCAACATTTTCCAACTTGGCTTTCATTTCATTTTGCATAAATTTACGAGAGGTCTAAAATACGAGCACTTCGCCAACTATTTTGCAATGCAGCCATATTTATTTTAACACATCAGTGCGTGTGTGTGTGTTTGTGTTTGTGTGTGTGTAAGTGTGCCAATTGACACTCAGCATTCCCTGCAAACGTGGTCAGCGCCGAGGCTGCTGCTTTCACTTGTTGAAAGATTTGAGTACTTTCAAATGAATAATTTTAACTCTTGCCTATTCAACATTTTTGGGCAAACTTTGAAGGCTAATTCTATTAAAGAGGGGGGTGTGGGGTAGAGCGGATAGAAAGGGCTAAAAATGTAAGCAGTGGATATGATGTTAAGCTCATAACTGGACCACAAAGCAATCCATTATGAGTTATCCCTGCCATGAGTAAGGACGTGGATTGTGAAGCTAAAGGAGATTTATAGGAAACCTGATTACTATTCAAATAAAATATAAAATTATAAAAACAAGGAACAAATGGTATAAATTTTGTAAAAAATACTTAATACTTAAAAAATAATACAAAATCATTTTACATTATACGAAATTCAAAGATATATAAAATTTTATAGAATATTTTCTTGTTTAAAAATATAGTACTTCAAAATAGTTTTTAATGATGTAATGACAAAAAAAATGTAAAACTGAAATTCTATAAAAATATACAAAATAATTTCAAATAATTATAGGAAATTCAAAGATATATAAAATGTTACAGAATATTTTGTTGTTTAAAAATACAATAGTTGAAAAAAGTTAATGCTGCTGTTAGCGAGTAAAATGTTAAAATTGTTAAAATGCACAACTTTTCACAGATAACCATTCGCAGAAAAACAATTAACAAAAGTTTCTTTCAAGGAAATTAAAGTTTTGTTTTTTTCTACTAGTTTGCGCATTTTTAAGGGACTAATTTTTTTTTACTTTTTTTTTTTATAAACTTTATTTGAAAGTTGTGTACAAAAGTATTTTTGTTCAATTAGAAAAAGTTTTGTATTTTTTATGTTTGCCTTGAGGAATTTCTAATCGCAGGCTTAGTTAACAGCTTTTATTATGGTATATAGTTTAAAACAAGTTTTAGTTGGGCTTCAATTCCGTGCTCTCGAACTCAACAAAAACTGAGAGGCCGTATGCCAATCAGAATGCTCGCCACATTATCCCTTAGAATGGGACTCATTGTGCGCTGCTTCTCCAGGCTGACGGGCTGGGCATGGGCCTGGGAGAGCTGATAGAGATCCGCATAGTATTCCATGCCCGGAATGCCCACCGCATTGAAACTGGCCGACACTTCGGTGCAGTCAATGATGGAGGTCTTGAGCGGTGTGACCAGCAGCGTCGAATAGTACGGCACCTTTTTGCCCTCGAGCAGCTCCCTGATGAGCAGCACGGCCGTGCGAGAGCCCGCCAACAGGTTCCAGCGGGACCAGCTAAAGTTGTGCGACAGCGCCAGGGTCGAGATACAGGCGTATGTGTGCATCTCCATCACGAAGTTCTTCTCGCAGGAGCCCTCCGTATAGCAGAAGGCATCCTCATCCGGAAATATGTCCACGGCGGACAGAATCAGCGTCGCCTTCAGCTCGGCCAGGGACAACGTCTGGCCCAGCATTTCCGTAATGCCCTGCGTGCTGCCGCCCTGAAAATTGTTCACCGTGTAGCCGGACTCGGTGATGGTCATCTCCAGGCTGATCAGCGAGGCGGTGAAGCTGAACAGTATTGTGCCGGGACTGCAATGGGTCATTTAACGGAACAAATTACATGTTTTTAAGTTCAAACAGTCGAGGCATACTTTTTCATATCTGGTCGGAGATCCCAGGTCTGGTAGGGCATGTTGCTGTACTTGTTCAGGGCAAAACCAAAAATACCTTAGGATTGTAAGAGAATTGAAATCGGTTTAAATCGATGGATTTTAAATGTAGATCATGTAGAAAATCATGAACAGAATGCCATCAAACATAAAAATCGGTTCAGTTTTGAAAAATTTATGGGTGTTTCAAATATGAGACCTATGGGTCCGAGAGCTTTACATGTCCAAATTTTTGTCAATTTTGGCATGATTTTTGACAAAAAATTTGACCTCCTCAAAATCAGATTCAATGTTGTTTTTTATACTATTTATGACCAGTAAAATCGATTAAAAATGCAAACTCGCAATTTTAAATTAAAAAACAATATTTTTTCGACAATTCTTAAAATCTAAGTCTAAAAATTTTTTTCTTGAGAATCAGTTTCCTTACAGTCATAATTCTGTTTTATTTTGTTTTCTAATTCATCAGCTGGAACTTGTTTTAAGTTGTATTTTGTTTTGGAATTGAACGTCTTTTTAGTGGATATATTTTTTTCGACATTTTGTACATTATTTCTTTGGAATAGATATCAAGAACTTGTCTCATAATGAGAATATTTATTGGTTTGGGAATTAGATTGACCTTAAAATTATAAATTTGTTAAGGAACAAAAGACAACTAAGACACAAAAAAACCTAAGAAATAATCAGCAATCCAAAATCGAAATTAAGGAACAAGCAATGCCCTAGCGATTTATTTAGGAGAGAAACTAGAACTAGTTGGAAACAATTATTCAAGGGGAACTGAAACCGCTTTGGTAGATTAAGTTGGGGAACTGAATTAGTTGGAAAACTACTTTGCGATCCAGTGATTCATTTCAAAATCAAGTTGTTATTGAAATATTTTCTTCAAGTCTGAGTGCAAAACTTTCTTGTTTTTACGCTAAAGTTTCTATTTCTTTTTGAAATAGTTAAGTGATTAGTAGCAAGCTGGCGGAACTAGTTCAGGAACTAGCTAAAAAGTGACTAACTCACCCAGTCGGCCCGTGCGAAACTGTATGGAGAGCTTGTCCTCGTTGAACTTGGTGTCGTGAACATCGCGTGTGCTCCACTTGCCCTGCGTAATGGCCGCCGTGCTGCTCAGCTTTTGCCGGAGACTGGGGGGAGAGGGTTGAGGATGAGGTTGAGGTACGGGAAGAGGGCAGTTGGACTTACGCTTCACTGTCGCAGTTGTCGCTGTTGCTGTTTCTGCTCAGCACCTGCTGCAGGGTGCCGCCCGCCGAAGATTCGCCGCCCTCGAGCAGCTCCCGGAGGCTGTCGTCGTCGTCATCGTCGCCATCATCGCTGCTGTCCTGGCTGCCCGCGGACTTGGGCGTCGCCGTCGGCTCGGGCTCTGCGGCCATTTGGGAGTCGCGCACAAACGAGATGCCCGTGTAATAGGCAAAGGCGGCGGCTGCCGCGGCCGGCTGCAGTACCTCGACCAGTTCCTGGCTGAGCGGTCGCAGATCATCGGCCAGCTCCTCGGTGACGTCGTGCTGGGAGCCGCTGGGCGACATCTGCTCGGAGATCTGCTGCAGCAGCTCCTCCTGCTGCTCGCGCGGCAGCTGCATACGCCACAGCCGATCCATGTCCTCGATCAGCTGCGAGAACATATAGCACGATCCAGACGTCACCGTCGTCGTTGTCCGGAACTTGAGCAGCTTGTCAATGGAGAGCGGCGGAAAGAGCTCTGCCGGCTCCGTCGGGTCCAGAAACTCGGCGCCAATGCCCGAGCACGGCGCCGGCTGTTCGCAGCTCGCTGCGGCTGGTGGCTGTCTCTCGTCCGTCTGTGCCGGCACCAGGCCCAGTCGCATGTGCGCCTGTCGCGCCAGGAACATCACCTTGCGCTGCGATTGGCCGCTGCCGCTCGAGGGCGGCGTCTGCTGGTCGAGGCGCACGCAGAAGCCCTGCGGCAGGCGCGGCACCACAAAATCCTTGACCAGTCCATACAGATCCAAATGGGCGGGTATTCTGCGCAGATCAAAGTCCCCGATCTCGCGCAGCTGCTGCGTCGCCGCCTGGAATCCGGCCAAGTCCGATTTCTGGGAGCGCAGCTTGGCCGGGCCGCGTGGCGAGCTCTTCAGCGGACTCGGTTGGGCGTTTGTCGACAGTGGTGTCGCCTCGGTGGGCGTGGCCGTGGTGGTCCCCGCCGCCGCTGCCGCCGCCGCAGCCGCGTCCGCCTCCGCCTTGACGCCATCCGCCAGCTGCGACTCCAGAGTCTCGATGTGCGTCTCCCAGCGACAGGCAATCGGCGGCTCGAACCAAATCACCGAATCGGGCAACCTGTGGGACATAATATATAAAGTCATTCAGCTATTATCAGAATCATGAATTCAAAGAAGGAGGAACGTTGCAGTCGGGTGTAAGCGACTGAACAATACTCTAGCTCCAGTGATGTTATTCCGAAATTCGATCATATAAGAAATTGTGTTCACAATCATCGAGAAATAGAGAGGGAGTAATGTGAAGAAGAGTGATAGAGATAGAGAGAAGGAGAGAGAGAGAGAGAGAGAGGGGGGAGTGAGAGGGAGAGAGAGAGGGAGAGAGAAAGAGGGAGAGTGAGAGAGAGAGTGAGAAAGAGAGCGAGAGTCGGAGAGAGAGAGAGAGAGAGAGAGAGGGAGAACGCGAGTAAGAGAGAGAGAGAGAGAGAGAGAGAGAAGTAAGAGGAAGAGAGGAATAGAGATACAGAAAGAAAGAGAGAAAGGGTACGATAGTGAAAGAATATGAGAGCAAATGAGTTAGGAAAAGAGAAAGCGAATAAATGAGAGCCACACACAAACACACATCACTGGAAACAGCGAAAGTCTGCAGGCCGCACTTGAATTCATGAGAATCGAATAGAGATGTCTACATTTTCTTACAGTTATAGACAATTTACATGAGCCGCCAGACTACAGACAACATTTGTGTGTTAACAGATTCTACAAATGTGGCATGGAATGTTATCTAAATATATACATACATACACATACATTCGTCTGCTATTTTTTGCAAGATTTTTTATCTTCGGCCTTTGGTTCTAGCTTTAAAACTGAGGGTGATGTATATATTTTATCGATTGCTTGGAAAAACCGAAAAACTGTCGAAATGTTTGACAGCACTGGGAATTGAACTACTCACTGAAGTGTGACCAAGGCGAGTTTGTCCAGCGCCGCCTCAATCATGCGCATCTCGGCCTCAATCTCCTCGGGGAGGCGGCGCACGCCGGGAAGCACCGGCGGCGGTGGCTTATAGGTCTGGTAGTATTCCTTGTGGATGAGACTGTTGGCGGCTGAAACTGCAAGGAGAAACTCGACAAAATGATTTCTTGTTGGTGTTGAGGCAATCGGACTGGCAACCCACTGGTGCGTATAAAGGAGCGCGCATTCAGCTGCTTGTCCTGCTGCGGCGTTTCCAGGAAGTCGATGCAGTAGACGCCGCTAATGATGCGATACTTGCGCAGATTCACGTCCGTCTCGAGCAGGCCGTACGCCTCCGGTCCGATGGCGCGACGACGCGCCTTGTTCAGCTCGTCCTCGTACTGGGCGTAGAGCTTGTCCACATCATAGCTGCGCTCGCGCGGCGGCTGGGAGCTGGCCGAGTGCTGTTCCTGCGTCAGCTGCTCCAGCTCCGACAGTGGAATCTCACGAGCGCACTCATCCAGCATCGATTGGAGAATCTCTTTGCGTTTGCGCCACTCGCGTTTCGTTTGCCGCAAGATAGCTGGTGGAGTACAAGGTAAACGAGGGTCAGGTAATTGCTATTTAAATGGGCCTCTGATTAGGAGTTCATTTTAAAGGTTTTAAAATGTGAATGGGTTAAAAGTGGAAGTCACAATTCGATAAAATCAGTTTTAAGCTGTATGAAAACCGGTTTGAAGCTGGTTGAGAACAGGTTGAGAGCAGGTTTAAAGCCGAATTAAAGCGGGTTTAAAATAGCTTCAAAAGTGGTCCGAAATAGGCTTTAAACTAACTAAAAATTAATTTTGAGTTAGCTTTCAACTGATTTACAGCTAGCTTAAAGCTGCATAAAAATGGTTAAAGCTGATACAAAAATTAAATATTATTAAAATTTAAATATTTGTAATTGAGTTTATATAGAAGAGTAAAGTTGAAAGACCTACTTGCATTTTTAGAGCGTGCATGCCTCAGTTGAAAGCTGCTGCAGTAATCACTGAAGTGATCATAGTTAAGCCAAAGACCGCGCAACGCCGAGCTCTGCAAATGCACAGTTGGTGGCAACGAAATATTCATCTCAATTGTGGGAAAGTCGATCTCATTGTGAGTCGATTGTTCGCCAATGCGCGCCTTGGGATTAACAGCGCTGTGAGAGAGAGAGTGAAAGAGTTTAAACAGAGAGAGAGACGAAAAAAGTGTGATAAAAAGGAAGAAACAAAGAAGAGAATAAACAACAGGTATTCACAACTAATTTGGGTGCCTACATTTGGGCATCCTTGGAGAAAGTCCAAACGAAGCTGTGAAAGACATCTGAGCTGTAAATGTGCTTGGAGACGCCGGGTCTATCGATTCTGCAAGAATATTAGCATTAACTGTCTGCTCCGATTTAGAGTTAGCCAATAGCTCACTCCATGTCGCGCTCAATGTGCGACATCGTCTTGTAGGTGAACTCGTCCAAGTGCTGTTTGAGGAACACGCGCATCTCCGTCTTCAGCTTGACCAGATCGGCGCCCAAGTGCGGCGAGCGCGCCTTGGTGTACTCCAAGGATTCGTCCAGCTCGTTGAGAATCTGCCAAAGATGCGAGCTGTTAATGTTGGCCTGCCATTGGCCGCATTGTCGCTGTACCCACGCCCAGCACCTCCTTGATGCGGTGCGCATAGACGTCGCCGAGATTGCCCTGCTGCTGGCGGAGCGAGGCGCGCGTCAAGTCCGGCACATGGGCGTCCTGGGTGAGCAGGGTGCGCTCGTCGGTGCGCAGCAGCCAGTTGCGCGCCTCCAGCTGACGCTGCTCGATGTCCGCGAGCCACTGATGGACGTACTTGCGCAGGTCACTCGGACTGGCCGCATTCGGCAGCCCGTTGCACCGCATGAACTTCTCCCACTCGCACTGCTGTCGCTCCTCCGCCTTGATCGCCTCGATGCTGGTGTGAACGGTATCGAAGAACCTGGCGCTGTCCTTCAGCTGGCCGCGACGCAGACGATTCTCGGCCACCTCCTGCTGCTGGCGATGCTTGGCCTGCTCCATTTCCAGTTTCTTGCGCTGACGCGCCTCCTCCAGTTTCTTCAGTCTGTGAATATTTCATTCTATAATATTCATGAAGTCGGATATACATATATATAATAGAAACATTTATACGAGTATCCAATATGAAAGCTATTATGTCTTTTTGCTTTACATGCAGTTTTTATGTCAGAGTCGGTTGGATCGGACCACTATATCATATATCTTTCCCTTTCTCAACTACCTTTCAAATCGACTCTTTGACCAAATTTTCGCCTAACTAAATATAAAAACTTTACTATCAAATCAAATCTATTATATGCAAATATATAACTGGCAGACAACTCTTTTATATTTTCTCTCTTTGATTTTTGTTTTTGGTTTTTTTTTTTGACCTCTTTTACTGACTTTTCCTTTTCCATTTCGATGCGCAGCAGCTCGGCCTGTTCGGCTTCGAGGCGTGCCTTCTCCTTCTTCGATAGCTTCTTCTTTGGCGGCTGCAATTAAATTTTCATTATTTATTAATTGTTTTCGAGTAGCGTTCTCAATGCCACGCCCCCCTTCCGTACCATTCTGTGTGCTGTGCTGTTGCTTTCGTTGCTGCCAATTGGCAATTGTCGCACTGTTGCAACTAACTGTGCAACTAGCTCTCTTTTATTGATCCAACGTGCGGCAACTATGGCTACAACCTGTACTGGTTGTTGTTGTTGTTGTTCTGTTTGTTGTTGTTGTTGTTGTTGCTAAGCTCAGCGCCATGCTAATCCCTTTGCCAACCAAAATAGCATCATTCAGCAGCAGCAGCGGCAGCAACTCCTGCTGCAGCTTCAGCTTGAGCTGCTCCGGCGGCGTCCTTTAATTAAATATTCCATTGGGGCCGCAGCTTAGCGACTCTCAACATTTTGCACTCGTTTGCAACTTGGTAGAGGAGAGGGTGGGGGGGGGGGGGGGGAAGGGGAGAGGGGAGTGCTTGTGTGTGGTAACCATGACGGAGGCGTCACTGGATTTGCACGTCCAGACCGGGGGTATTAGCAAACGATAAGTTGCTGGCGCTGCTTTTCTCTCTTCAGCATGTCCCCACAGAGCAGACAAAAGGTGTCACTGGCGGTGCCACGCCCACAGCTGTGTGCACTTATATAAAAGCTATTCCGCTGCGGGTAATTGCGTAAAATTAGTAAAGAAGCCAAACTCTCGGGAAGCGATTTATTGGCAAAATAGTTTATGCAACTATCAAATGCATTTCAATCGAATTTAACGAAAATTAAAGAGATTTTAACTTTTATAGGAATTATAAATTCAAATTTGTGTGACTACTTTCACAAAACTTGTTTCCCATCTGTTAAATTAACAAAAATGATCGAATTGCAATTTATTGGCTCAGTACGCAAATAATATTAAATAATTAATAAAACAAATAACAATTTCATATTGATTTAATGAGCATATTATGGCTCATTAAAATAAAATAAATGATAAAATAACAGATTCGGTAATAAGAGCTGCGTGATAATTTGTGCATCTGTATTTTTTTGTACTCTCTTCACCAAATGAAAAGAGCATATTGGTTATGAGCGATGTCCAGATGCTTCAGAATTAAAATATAAAGTGAGATTTTATTCATTTCAAAAATATTAGCTTGCACATATTTGAAATTTAGAGATTACATAATTCACATTTAAGATTACAATAATGTATTGGAATGTTTTCTACTTTGATTAGAGTATTGCCGATTCTGATTTACGCGTCTGCTATTTCTTACTTATTTTATTTGTTTCTTTATATTCTTTTGCGTTTTAGGTTAGATTAGATTCCAAATCGTTTGAAGAAACTTTAGTAGTAATTTTATAAATATATTTTAATTCGGCTTTTAATGATTTATTCGATATATTATCGATGGCATTTTAGCAATTTTCGTTGTGGCTGTTATTCTCTGTTTGCAATACATCGATTTTAGGCAGATATATATATATATATATATATATATATCTAATTTATCTATTTGATTAGAAATATAAGTATATAGAAATTCATGTATTCAGGATTAATTACTTTGGTCAACAAACAAATTGCGGTATTTTTTCAATCAGAAATATCTGTTTAAAATGCTATGCACGCGATTTTGTTCCATAATGAGACCACGCTCCTCGCCCGTCTTGATCCGTCTTGTCTTGAACTTTGGTCCTGCTGCTGGTTCGGGTCCTGACTGTATCACCTGCTGCCTGCTTTGCTGTTATACGCCTAATTTAAACTTTTTTGTTGTTGTTTGCCAGCGAGTACCTGACACCCTCCACCCTCCACCCCGCACACCTCCTCCCTCTTCACCTTGATGTTGTGTCGCTTTAGATAGCATAAACTTTTTGTTTGCGACACGGCGCGTCGTGGGTGGAGGGGTGTAGGGGTGGAGAGGTGGCGCTGGCAAGGTGACAACGACGGTTAATTACCTGGCAATTTAAATAGCAGGTCGCAGTCTCGCAGCAGCAGCAGCATCAGGAGCAGCAGCAGCAGCGCCCAGTGTGCCAGCTCGCATTTCGCATAACTCGGCTAATTGCCGCATGCTGGGGCTGCCGCGGCTTATCAATTTATTGTGCAGCCTTTTGGGGCAGCCACAGCGACCGATTGCAGCAGCTGCCAGTATCATATCTGCGGCAATTACTAAGGGTTAAAGGTTGAAAGCCATTACACATTTAACAGCCGTGGCGCGCTTTTACGAGCATGCGTGGCGCGCTTTTACGAGCATGCGTGGCTTCAACTTAACTGAGCGTCGTAATCCCTGCCAATTATTGCTAACACTAACAATAGTTTATGATGTGCGTACACTCAGAAAACATTTCGAAACTTTCTACATAAGACAAGAAGAAGCTTTGCCATAAACTAAACAATATAAACATTGCTTACAAACCATACAAAAAAAAAAACGTATAATTTAAGGAATATTTTTTTTGTCTCAAATTCAGTTCTTAATAAAAAAAACCTTGAGTACAACAAATATTGTAATGAGTATTTTGCTTTGAATTCAAGACTCTTGTTTGACATAGCTTCATAATTTACAAATAGGACACAGAACTGAAAGCAATGAAAACTGTTAAAGAAGAGGAAAAATATATCGATGAGAGCCCAAAAGGATATATACTTAATAACAATGTTAAGATTCCACAAAGCATAAAATGTAACAATTACAGTTATATTCACAATAGAATATAACTACATCAGCAGTAACTTTAGTATTAAAGTAGCAGTAACATTGGCAGTAACCTAACAGTGAGGGAAACAGTAACATTTTCAACTAAATTACACTAACAAAAATTTTAACTTTCTTAAAAACATTAACAGGCACATTAACAGCAAAACTACTCAACAGTAACATTAACTCTTAACAATATCAATGCATTTAATCAACAAACAACGAAAAACTGTTTGACCATGAAAAGTTTAAGCTAACAATGTGAAGCCTTCAGCACTTATAGGTTATTTATATTAAATTAAATTAAATTAAATACAACAATTTCAAAAAATTCTACAACAAAGGTGTATTTTGCATTACAATTTACGTTGTAAAATGGGGAAAATCTACAAAAAGGTGAAGCTGGGGGAAAAAAATTGCAGTGAAAATGTTATTTTTTGCTGTTGCTGTTGCTCTGCTTGTTATTGTTCCTCTTGCTGTTGTTAATGTTGGTCATGTGTTGCTGTTGCTCTGTGATAAAAAAACACATATGAACCTGCAGCCGGCGAATTATCTTCCCCTGTAAGCTGTGCCAAAGCTGCACCAGCTACCAGCTCCCTGATACATAAATATCTACTTTGGGGGGATTCACATTAATGACTGTGAGAAAAAAAATGTTGTTGGCATGACAATAAATGATAAAGCTGCATGCGTAATTAGCTGCGTTATTTCGGTTCGCACTTGAGCGGGTTTTCATGTCATATTCTTTGATACCCTGTAGCCATGGAAAATTTGTGTGTTTAGGGCTGTATTGCAGTTGCACATAACACGTATCTCAACGTAAAGACATGAAACTTATTATAATATGAGTAAAATAATTTAAAAATCTTTACAATATTTTTTTAAGCTACAAATATTTGTTGCATAGTTGAGTAGAGGGTACCTTTTAGTCGGACACTATAGCAGATTCACATGTCTTATTTTCCTTTCGTTTTGCCTGGGCGTGTGTTGTTGCTGCCACAAAGACGCAAGCTGCTGAAGCGTTAGCTGCTTGAGCGTGGCAGCGGCGTTGCTGCACAATACAAATTTATCATACGCACCGTTGACGTTGACAGATCGTTGAGCTGAAGCGATGGCGACAGGCGACACCGACAACGGACGGGCGACGGGCGACGAGCGCACAAACGACAAACGACAAAGGACAAAGGACAAGCTTGACAGCAGTTACAGCCATGAGGACATCTGCTCCACTCAGCTGCGCTGTTGTCTGATGCGATGTGATGCGATGTGGTGGCAGCCTCTCACTGAATGCAGCACGCTTCAGCGCACTTTGCAATATGACAAAATTTGTGAATACGATTTAAATGCGCTGTTCCCACGCTACGCCGTACTCCTGTATTAAGCAGCAGCACAGTCTCAGTCTCCGATTCGGCTTCGGTTTTAGCTTATCCGCTGATGCTGATGCTGCGTGTAGCCTTAACCCATGCAAATCCAATGTGTGATTGAAAGCTATATTCCGTAAAACTCAGAGCAAAATTCAAGGATTTTGCTTTGGTATATATTTATTATAATGTATATATTATTATTTTTGTGGCTTAGACTTGATTATTATTCTTTTCTTTTTTTACCTTACAAGCAGGTGTACAAATGTATTTTCTTTTTTGACTGATTTTTTTTTACAAAAAATGTTGGTAAAATTTTTGTGCATTTTAGAAAAATACTTTGTCCCATTGGATGAAGAAAACTGCGTACAATTTTAATGAAAAATACTTTTTCAGCTATCGTTATTTCTTTTACCTGCGATTTCTTCTCTAGGCTTCAGATTGGTTAAAGAATTGCAGTTGCCAGGACGCAATCCATTTTAATTTTCGTGTAATTTTTCGCATACCCTAACATTGTGTATTTGTACTTGGTAACAAGGCTTGTGTGGTATTGATTAAAAAACAACTATCTCAATAGTTTTTGGAACAAGTCTTTATTTTTTGCCATGTAAACATTAAATATAATTTCTTCAGAAGCCAAGAACCAATCAAAATAATTTTGCAGTTGCTAGAGAAAATGCTCAGATTCTTTTTACAGCTCTATAATAAGCCATTTCGGGTTTTCTGTTCTTATAATCCTTTACATATAATAAGCAAAATTAATGTTACTCAGATTGTATAAGATGTCCTGTTTTTATTGTGAATGTTTCCGAATTTTATTTATTTAGTTTTAGTTTTGTAAAGTGTATTAGAGCTTCGGCTAGCCGCAATTAGCTGCTATTTTGAAGTCCTTTTTTTTGTCAGCAGCTTGACAAATTGCTGTTCGCATGGTTGTCCAGATGTTTCAGCTGGCTGCTGATGCGGCGGCTGATGTTGATGCTGATGCGGCTGCTGTGGCAACGGGCATGGCGTGTTGCCAGCCAGTTAAGCGAGCAGTTTGCCAGCAGCAGCCAATGCAGCACACACACTCACACACACACATACACACACATGGGGGGTAGACGCACACTAGTGTAACAATTATTAATTACAGTCAATTTACTTTCATATGCATCTGATGTGTGTGTGGTGTGTGCAGTCAGATGCTGGCTTTGCCTGCTTCAAGCTCTTGGCCTGATTTTCTAATTATGAAGTCTGAGAATATCCAAAGTAACAGAATATCCAAGTAACAAAGTAACAACACAAGAGCCAACCAGTTTTTTATTTTTTATATATATATTTTTTTGTTGAGAGTGGTGATTGGCACGTTAATGGCATTGCAAATGTCCCACACATCCGCCTTTGCCTACACTCCTCCCATCAGACTATTTTAGCTGCTGTCGGGGTTTTTGCGCCTGGTCATTGCAGCATTGACAACTCACTTAGTCGGACAACCCTCGTTACCCACTCCCCCCTCCCACTTGATTTTTATACCCTGAACCCATTGAAAATGGGTGAAACAGGGTATTATGGTTTTGTTGAAATGTATGTAACAGGTAGAAGGAGGCATCTCCGACC
>SCDY01001692.1:0-24523 GCA_004143825.1 Drosophila micromelanica
ATATCGAAATTTTTTAAAATAATAATAATAATTAAGAATGTGAACGAGTATAACGCAGTCGGTAACGCCCGACTGCAACGTTCTTACTTGTTTTTAATGAGTTTATTCGTAAATATTTATGAGAATTTCTAATGCATTATTATGATAAGCTATTAATGCGCAGAAAGTACTGTAAATAGCATTAATGTATTGTATTATAAATGAGGGGAAAAGATTAAGATATTATTTTTTATTCGTTGTATATATATTTTGTTACGGGGTCTACTGTTCAAATTTAAATGAAGGTCTCCTATGAAACCGCTTAAACGTTCATCTAGTTCACAGTTTGATTCCCTACAAGTTTCTTGAAAACTTTAACTGCTATGCAATGCTCCAGACATTATAATATTAAGTTTGCGTATATATTATATATATATACATATCAGCTATGTGGCAGTAAACTGTATTTCGCTTCCGGCTGCAGACACAAGCCACAGAACATTTCAATCAAATAAGCAAACAAAAAAATGGCTCAGGCACTGCTCGCTGCCAGAATTCATTAGAATGAAGACAAGAGAGTGTCTGCGTTGGTTTTAGCTTTGGCTGTTTCGCATCATTTTGTCCACATATATTCAGGAGTTGGAGAAGTCGCAGCAGCAGCAGCAGTAACAACAGGAAAAGCAACAGCCGCATTAAGCATACGCCGCGGTGTCCCCTAACGTTTGGGCAGCTGCGCCTTTAGGTTGGTTGGGGGAAATAAAGCGAAATCATTTTGGAATACTTTGTCTCGCATCTGGGCATTTCTGTGTATTTTCTCTGTATATCTCTCTGTGTATCCCCAAGTGCACGCACACGTTTCCTGCACATATATAAATTTATATACACATATATGTATATGTGTGTATGAGTGTATATATATTTTCATTAAAATGCTGAGCCACCCAGCGCAATGTCGAAATTACTTTTGAAAATTTAATGGCCGCCGGCTATTTTGCCAACTGTTCATGAAGTTAACGTCCACGCCATATATATTTATATATACACATACATATTTACAACATATATACAACAAACTTTTTATGACGCAACTAAAGACGCTGTCATGTCAGCGGGAACGTACAACGAGGCGTATGTGTTACATTTATAAATATTTATAAGTTTTTGAAACTGAATGCTTGCCTTACATTGCCGGCTTACGATTTAAAAAAGCAAAAATAAATTAATTTGAAAAGGTGAACTTAAGACAAATATAAAAGAAAAGATCAAGTTTGGGCAAGTGGGCATATCAAAAGCCGTCATGTAAGTCCTTGCATCGCAGTTTCAACAACGCTCTCGGGTGCCTGACAACATTTTTATGAGTTTCTGTGAAATTCCAAAGTTCAGGGCCATATGTGTGTGCGTGTGTGTCTCACCTGGCATCATGCTAAGCTCATAAAGTAATGCCTAAAGAAAATGTGTTCGCCTCGTTTGCTATTATTGTTTGAAATTTCATATTTACCAGTTGCTGTCAGAGCCATAGGACAATTGCCTCAAACCAACTGTTAAAGGAACTAACAATCTTGCGCTTTGTGAGCAACATCTTTACTTGGAAATCAGCATGTGAGCTCTCATACATATATACAAATATATATCATATACTGGGAGGCAATAAGGTGCTTGAGCTTTGGCACATCGAAAATGAAATTTATGATATAATAAATTGAAATAACAAACACGCATGTGGATGTGTAAAAGGGAGAGATTTCACATTTGTAAGCGTATAAAATAAAATATAAAACAATGTTATGAATGTTAAGAAGAAATATTTTTAAATTAAAAACACTTGAAATCTTATTAAAAAAAAATAATTTAGGAAAGATCTTAAAAGGCTTTTTGTTGTATCGTTTAATTCAATTAATTTGTTTTTTCTTGATTTATTTCATAAGTTTTTACTTATTAATATTGTTTGTTAGAAATTATTTATTAGTCTAAAAGCTTATGGTAGAGTTGAAAATTTGCATTCATGAATCGAACATCCAAACGTTTTTGGCAACTTTGAATAACCGTCTGCCCCCTTCACTCTTCACTCTTTCTATCAAGCTAAGAAATCTATAAGCTTTGCGCTATTGTGTACAACTTTTGCACTGTTCACAGCAATGTAAAAAGGGCAACAAAAATGCCGGGCCCAAATTGGGCTCAGCTGTTGGAAAACGGTAAAACTGGCTTCTTTTCTTAGTCACTTGGTGCTTGCTTTTCTCATTTAATTTATTTGAATGGCATTATAATTATGGGCCGTCAGCTACATAATGTCATGATATAATCTTGATAACGCGCTAAATGGAATTTGTGTAAATTAGAAATATTTTATTTATTACATGGAGTTGTTGTATTCCAGGAAATTAAGATAATTGAGTATGTCAGATTTGAACTACTTGTACGTGTCTGTCAATCAGCAGTTAAAAGCAGTGGAAAAAGAAATTGTATTTTTGTTTTTTTTACAAAAAATATAATTTACATGCAGCACTTAATGCGCAATTTTCAAGTACAAACACACATATATATGTACTCAGCTCAAGTACGCGAATTTGTAAGAGTCAATCAAGTTGATTGATTGCCTTTGCACTCCAAATTGAGGGAGAGTGTGTGTGTGTGCCTGTCTATGGGGCTACATCAATTATGCAGGGTGCTGGCAGGCTGATGAGTAACAATATGACAACAGCAACAACAGCAACAACAACAGCGATGGCTGTTAATTGCGCCGCCGCACAACATGGCGTTTGCGTAATGCGCAATATTTGTCGAACTTCTAATTGAGCGGCAACAGCAAAAACAAGCCAAAAAGTTGAAATAAACACAACATAAACAAAACACCAGCTGCCAATTTATAAGACAGGCAGCAATATACGAAAAAAAAAAAAAAAATTGCAGCTCTTTCGGGCCAAAACTCAAGCCTCAAAGTTTAGCTCAAGCGCTGTCAAAATTGGCTTTTGTTAATTACGCGGCGTTTGATTTTTATACATTTTATACAAAATGCTTGAAAACTTTTGGCAACATTTACTAATTTGAATTCGGATTAGCACGTATAGCTGTTGATGTTGCTGTTGTGTGTCAAATGTCAACGTCATTCGAAAACATTTATTTAATTGTCTGCTGCCTGTTCTGATTGGGATTATGTTGGTGGGACTTTCATGAATTTTATCACTGAGCATAAAGTCAAACATGAAAATTATTGTCAATTACTTGAAAAGTCGTTTGAGCTTATCCAACCAGTTGGAGTGTTGAGTGACATTTAAATTGTGATTCCTTATTACTAATTTTTTTTTATTATTATTTGTATAAAAATGCAAACGAACATACATTTTTTATGCATTTGAAAAAAATAAAAATAAAAAGAAAACCAGATATGTATTTCTGTTCCTTTTGATTTAGTTATTAAAGTTGTACAAGATTTTACAAATAAAATTGTTTAAACTCCAACGGTTCACGATGACAAATATGAGAGTGCAGTTATAAGCTGCATATGGTACCTAAACATGTTTTTCTTGTGTGATGTACTCAACAAGAAGAAAGAAGGCAGAAACGAGTGTAACACAGACATAACACGCACACAAACACACACAAATGCAGACATGTGTACACACAATGCGACTGCATTTGGGAATTGCAAACAGCATGCAAGGAGTCCTAAATCGTAATACTTGAAGTCTGTGTTATAAACGGCTGGCAATCAGAAACCATAAAGAGCTTGTTTACACTGTTTATACCTCACACACATGCACACATATATTTATATACATCACAGGGACCTCTCAATACAAACGCGTTATTTGCAACCATTTATACATGTAATTGTAATATATATTTGTGTATGTATGCTTCTGTTGGTGTGTGTATATTGAAAGTTTCCTGTTTACATGCCGCAAATATGCGCTGAAGCATTTTTTAACTCGTTCAAAATTTCTTTATCTATTGATTTATTTTATTGAATATTTTAATTTTTTTTTTGAAGCTTTTCATGCTATTCCAGAGCACTTTGCGTTTAAAGTTTTTATATAAAAAAAAGTTAACATACGTGTAAATGGATTTTGTGACTAGTTGATGCCATTAAATGGGCGGCTATCGCTTGAACGAAATATGTATATTTTTTGCATAGCGAATATGTTTGTTTCTTATTTTTATTATTTTTATGTATGTTGTTTTTGTTGTATGTTGTGTATCAAAAATGTTGTCAAAAACTGAAAAGAATATAATTTTCATTGAAATTGCGGTTTGTGCAAATGGCATTTGACTATATTTGGTAATGGTTTTAGATATTTATATGTAGTTTTAGTTATGGTTTAAAGAGCTCTTGAACTTGTAACAAAGTTTGTAACTAAACTCTTTTTCTCATCTGCATAGCATAGGTTATATATTTGATAAGTATAAATGTTGTATACCCTTTCTTTTCTGATATCGAATCGAATTTTTATTTAATGTACTTCAGTCTCGCCCCTTCACAAAGCATATCACACCTTTTGGTGTACGTTTTACCTTTAGGGGAAAATTTGCTACCGAAAAGCTTCTTTGCTATTCCGCTGATAAAAAATAATAAAAACCACGTTAGCTAATAATATTTGCCAGCAAAGCGCGCGTAGGCTTGCGGCTATATTCTGAGTGCGGGATGGTAAATTTATTATTAATATTGAAAATATGTAAGTATGTGCTTAGATGTACTTTTATTATGACGCCTATGCACGCAACAAGCCGACAACAAGTGGAAAAGCCGAAAGCGAGTGTGATCAACTAGAAAATACCATTTAGGCTGGTCTCGTTATTTTTCGCGAACATTAAAAAAAAGAAGTATACAAAAATATGGCCACATCAAGATTTATTTCAAACATACTTTAACTTTATAACCTACTCCAACTCCTACTCCTACTCAACTGCTTCTTAGCATAAGTTAAATATTTTTCATTACACAAATATATCTGTGGTTTTCCAGGGTATCTCAAGTTCTTAGCGTTATGCGTGCATACATTTAAATTGTATTCTTCAAAATCGGCGAATAAATGCGCTAATTTTGCGCATCAAAAGCTGCGCGTTCGTGTATAAAGGAATATAAATTTAAATATTTAGGCTTGATATGCCGCTTGGGCATAAGCTTATATACATATATTCTAGACGCTTGCGCTGTATATAGTACATATTTACATATACCAGTATATAGGGAATGTGGCTGCTTATGCTAATTTGGCATGCAGACTGCGTCAAATGTAAACATTTTGCTTAGATTTCGCCCCTTTGTTTCAGTCAACTAATATCAATGGTATTTGTTTAGAAATAAAAGGTCCCTTTTTCAGCTGCTGCTTCTGTAATTGGGCATAAAGGGATAATGTTGAACTAGGGGTTGCTTTTTCTGATTCTGATTTACAATATTTGCATGAGGCCAGACAATGGCAAATAGGAAATGATTTTTGTTATGCAAGATTTAATAAGGCAGACGGCTCTAGAGACAGTCTATAGACTAAATTAAGTATGTGTGCGTGTCTATTGAGTTGTTTTATATATTTACTCTCATCTTTCATCTTTTAACACTTCATAGAGAATTTCACAAATGTGCCTTAAATCCTTTAAATTTCTGTAAAATACTTAAACCAATTAACTGCGTACACGAGTGGCAAATAAAATATCTATATTACAAGCTTGGCAAAAAGTTTGCACATTAAGGTTTTTATTACCACCCATAGTTAAATTGTATGAAATGTTGTGCGAAAATTTGTGTGCACGTGCCTGCTACAAAAAGGACTTTACAGGTGTAATTAAACCGCTTGGCTACGAGTTTGAAATTAAATAATTCTGGCTCTTTTAAGAGTTTGTACATTATAATTTGAATTATTTATTAATAATAATAATATATATATAATTGGTTATGTTTTACTTTAATATTATTATTTAACATTTGGACAATCTTACCTGAAAGCTGTGGTTTACGTTCTTTATGCTGCACTCAAAATAACACAATTCTGAAAGGTCAATCTCGTCGAACACATCGCTCTATAAATGACAAAAGAAAATAATTATTAATTTTTAATTAGGAGTTTTGAGATTATATTTTTAATCAATAATATTTGTCACAATTTGAAAAAAAAAAACATTAAAACAAATTCAGTGGGGATAATTTTGTTGTAAAAATCATGTCAAAATTGACAAACATTTTGATATGCAAAGATGTCGGATCCATAGCTCCCATATTTTAAACTCCCATAAATTTGTCAAAACTCAACTGTTTTTCATGTTTGATGGCATTTTAGCTAGTATTTGTTGTTAGACACAAATTGATTCTCTTTTTATGTGCACATATAATGAGAGGCTACATGTTCGGGTTGTTATTACACTGTAAAATATTATTGAGTTGCCGGTTACAACCGACGACAAAGTTCCTAATTGCTTGTGTTTGTATTATAAATATTTCAAAAGGTAAGTATAACCCCAATGGCTAAAATGTAAATAATATATATAGTTTAGTATTATTTAAGTACAGCAAGAAGAAGGCAAGTCTAACGTTTGGCATAAAAAGTTGCTTCCTTTGTTTTGGTTGTTCTGTTTTGGCAACGAACGCCTGTGCAAATAGCCACATAAATGTTACTTGGCAACGTGCCAAACCATACTTTTTTTTTGTTTTTATTACTTTCTCTGCTGTTCTTTGGTTTTCTTTTGCTTTCTGGACTTTGCTTTGTTGCTTAATGAAATACACAAAAGACGAGCCAGCGGCAAATTGTTTGTTATTTTTTTTTGCTTTTTTTGTTGCTGGCCTTGTTGGCTGAACGACGATTTGATATGTATGTATATATATAAATATATGTATATATATAAATATATTTATGAAGGGTACGCATACTTGGGAGTCCTTACGGAAATTGAAATGTTTCACACACAAGACACTTCGGGCATATAAATGTGTATTTGCGTGGCAACAAAAGCGAAAAGCAACTCTTTCTTTTCATATAATAGAGAAGTGTGACAATGGAAAAACTGAACCGAAGAACTTGTGCCAAGGTTGAAAGATACTCAAGCACTTCTGCAGCATGACAAAAATTGGTTTTCTTCAAAAGTTTTCTTTGCGTTTCGCTTTCACCTCTTCAAGAACTAAGTGGGAAAACACGCAAATAAACTTTCGCCTTCGTAGATATTCAATATTTGCCACTTCGATTAATATTTGAGTATTGTTTGCTTTTTTGCTTTGTGTGTAAATTAAAGTTTTCAATTCGTATATCTTGAGTATTGGCGTGCACCCTTGTGCATACCACAAATTGCATATTACTCATACGCCGTGTGCCTGCGGTCGCAGAATGCCTTCAGCTCTCTAATGGCATTCAATGGCAAAATGTACACAAGTCTCGCTCTGTCTGACTGTCTGTCTTGTGGTATGTCTATCCGTGTACGACTTTAATTTGCATAGCATTTGACTCGTATGTTTTAACTTTTAAGCTACTGCGAACTTGCGAGTTTTGCATTATTTAGTTCCTTTGCTATATTATTATACAAAATTGATAGAATTCCCAAGAATTTGTGACTTACAGACTAATTGTCTCTACATTTGTGAACGTATTTACGTGTAATTAGTTCTGATATGCTTTTCCAAGAAAATACTAATAAATGTAAAAACAAATGCACAACAAATTAATTAAAGGTATTTGGCTCTATAGGCAATATGAAATTATTTTTCAATTTTTAAACTAGTGTCTCTATAATTGAAGCAAAATTCAGCTGAATGCTAAAATTAAGTTTAAGTTTTATACTTGTAAAACTATTTATCTTACATTTTAATGCTTGTAACCCTTTTTAGGGGTTTCTTTTTAAACCGCTTTATCAAAGATTTTACTTTAAGCTTAATAGTTTCTTGCCAGCATCCCAATTACCTTTAATAAGGACACATAATTTTTTAGAATACTTAATTACTTTAACAGTGAAACACATTTTATAATTATTTTGAAAGCCATTTCCCAATAATTTTCCAATTAGAATATATAAAGTAATAATAAATCGATTAATAAATCGAATAAATCGGCTAAAACAAAATGCGTAGCAATAAAAGGCAGAGATAACGGATCCCTTAATGAAGCATAATTGATTGAAAACTCGGCAATCACTCAAACCGCAGATGAATGATATACCATGGGGGTAAAATATAGACGCAGCTTAATCCAACAGAGTGAACATTATAATAATTATATATATATATATGTATATGTGTGAGTCCACGGTTGTCCGTGTGTGTGTGTGTGGGTGTGTATATGTGTGTGCAGGTAATGGATGGCTTGTTGCCAGCAATTCGGAGAATTGCACGTAAAATGCGAAGCACCAGAAGGCGGTAAGGAGTTGCCTGACTGAATCGTTAAACGGTAAAGATGTTTAGCGAAAAAATCCTTCAAAATCAGCAAGGATTTTGGATGCTTTCAACGTGCAATTTGCCGTGATGGCATATGAAGGGGGAGCAGTATGAGAGCTCTTAATGGATGCGACTCCATTGCTCGAGTTTGATTTTTCCGTTTTCTTTCGTTAAACGATTGTACTTTCTATTTCTGCTCGAATTTTTATCCTTATAATTTCTCCAACATTTTGATAGCTGCTTGCCTGGACATAGCCTTGAGCCCGAACATTTTCCGCTTGAACAGTTACATAAATCTTATGCCAGGCTTTATTTTAGCTCTCGCAGAAATTATAAGGAGGGTTCTTACCAAATATTCAAGTGTGTGTGTGTATGTTTGTGTGTGTGTATGTGTTTGCAGCAGCTGTGGTTAAAACATAAATGGAAAAGAAATCAATATATGTATAAATAAACGTAATTAAAAAGTAAACGAACTGTTTAAGTATCCCAGAATCCCATGAAAACATCATTTAAGTCAAAGAATCAGTTTTTTTGATACCCTGTAGCCTTCAAAAATTATGTTTTTAATTAGTTAAAGATGCCAGCATATCGCCATTTATATCCTTTTAGAAGCAGAGGACAGGTGTATTATAAATCGATAATCATGCAAATAACTTAATTTCTGAGCGTTAATAAAGAAAGGTAAACCAAAATATGTTGGCCAAGTATATTTATATAGGCTATGTTACCATGCCTTTCCTAGAGTATTTAAACGGTATATTCAAAAAAAAAAAAAAACAACATTGATGTGCATTATATCCTCCCCAGGGTATTCGCCAGTCAAACATTTTCCAATTTTGTTATGACGCTTTTCGTTTTTTGCTTTTACATTGGCTGATCCCTTTTTGACCTTTGGGGACTGGACATGTATTGGATGTAGGAAAGTTCTGCGGGATGGTTTGGGATTCATGTTTGGCCATTTACTCGCAGGTCAATCACAAAAACATTAAGCAAATTGGTACATTACATTCCTTTTTTGCCTTTGGCTTAAGCCCTAGAGGTGAAAAACTTTGATTGCATTATGCTGAGATTTCCCTCACGCCCAAACTGTGTGCTAAACTGCGAGGCATAATCATTAATTTGCGCACTTTTCGACGACCAGCCAGCCACCTGGCGCAAGAAGTAGTAGACGAAGAAGATGAAGAAGTTTCCACTTATTTCTGGCCTTATTTTTTTGTTGGTGTTGTTGCTGCCCCAATTTGTTTTTGCCACAGCTTGCAGAAAACTTTTTCTCATTCATATCAATTTCTTCGCATTACTTTTTGTGCCGCATTTTGCTCTTTTTTTTCTCTTTTAATTTAGTTTTTCTTTTTGCAAAATCATTTAATGGCGGTTACATTTCGCCGCGAATTGCGCGTGGTTAATGGAAAGATGGCGGAAAGTAGAAAAAGTGGACGAGAGCTTATTAGAAGTTAGTAGAGGTAAGAAAAAAGTGCTGACCCGCCAATTGAGTACGAGAAATGAATTAACCATAATATATTCAAAATGCCACCTAATAAAATAAATCTATCTGGCACTAAAGTTGCTATTTTAATTTTAATGAACGTAGTTTAAATTTATATCTGTAAAAAATATTAATAAAGCTGATGACATAATTAAAAATAATTGATTCTTCAAACATCGTGTCTTTGTATCCAGAATTCATAGGAACAATGTTCGTTCTTATATTTTTTTTTTAAATTAGGTTCGTTTTTACAGAAGATATTTATGTATGAAGTTTCAGTCTTAAATAAATAAATAAATTTATAAATATAAATTTGTGATTATAAATAAGTTATAATTTGTGGTAAGCAAAAATTTCAAACCATAAATGCTGACAATCAGCTTAATTCGTCTTCATTATGAATAAATAACAAGCTACAATTTGCAATTGAGCGAATAAATTTTTAAATATTTATAAATAAAACTTGTATGTTATCGTTTTGCTAATCTACTATCCTTCAACTTTACTGCATGCTTTCATTTGTATACAGTTAAACTGTGACATGACCGAGATAAACACGTCAAGCAAAAAGTTCTTCTGAAAACTTTCTATTTTATATATATATTTTTAGCCAGCAAAAAGAAAATCTGTAAAAAAAATGTAGGAAGAAAAGTATTAAAAAACATACTTGGAAATGACTTTTGCACTTTTCTTGTTGCAATTTTCTTCTTTGATATTGCAATGGCTTGCATGGAAAGTTGAGAGCAGAACTTTGTGAGTGCTTTGGGAGAAACTTAGCCAAAATCGTTGGAAGGTAACGTGTTACTAGTGGAAGAAGATGATGGCAAATAAAAGTTGTACATTTGCGCGCTAAGCCGCTTGCAAATGCCCCAAACAAAATTTAAAATTCAAAGTGGAAAATGTAAAATGCCATGACAACCCTTGGCAGCAGAAGCATAATCATCTCACGGAACGGCCAACAATTTCGGGTCTAATTTGTGGCAACTAGATAGCCCGCGTGGCTCAAACTGATTGAAGTCGCCAGCAGCAGCAGCAGCAACTGGAGCTGGTGTGAAGTGAGTGGGGGAGGGCGGTTGCTGCAGGGGGCTATCTACGTGGGCGTGTTACAATTCATTTGGCGTGTCGAAAATCGCGTGCCTAAGAATTGCTGGCATTTTAATGGCATTACATTATAATGGCCAACACTTAAGTGTGCTGCCCTCCAGTTAGTTATTAATGTGCCATAATATTAATGTTTACTTGTCGCGCCCTGTTTTTGCCAGAGGCCCAACCCCACCCTGTTCACCATGTATTTTTTGTGTAATCAATGTGAGTTTAATTTAAATACATATACACAGTTTCAATGACTGTGCAGTTGGCTGGCACCTTTTGAAATTATAATTAAAATTATGATTTCTATATTAAGCAAGGCGGGGGAATCCTAAATGGCCGTAGGCATTACCAAAGCAGTGTGAGTTGCAAATTAAATATTTGATGCCAAATTGGGTGGATCGAAAGCGAATCTAAAAATATGATAAATTGTTGAGTTTCTTATTTTAGTCTATTCAATTTAAAATAAAAAAAATAGATTTAGAAAGGCTTGAAATAAATGCACATTAAATTAAAGTAAGCCGAAAATTAAATGGAAATCGTAAAACCTTTTATAAGTGTTTTAAATTTTTCAAAATTCTATTTAACCAGTAAGTGGGTTGGCCGAAACAAACATTTTAATAAATTAAAAAAGGGAACATATAAAAAGGGCTAAAAGGATTAATTTTATTTATAAAAGGTTTCAATTAATTAAATGTAAAACAAAATGAATATTATGAAACCCTACTACATTTGGCAGACAAATTAATTGAGCGAATAATGTTGATAATTCTTTTAAGTAAATTTAATTATTAAAAAACTAAATAATATTTAAATTTTTATAGATTTCATTTTTGTAACATTGAAATAAAGGTGGAAAATTATGTGAAATTTCATGTTCCCTACCTTTTTTACTAAGCTTTTCAAATAGATAATTTATAAGTCAATCAATCAGGCCTGCCTGTTCTTGAGCATGTGTTGGCATACAAAAACAAAACTGTCAGCATGAAAACCCTAACGTCAATTAGTAGCACTCAAGAACTGTGTTGCGCCTATGGGTCCTCTAAAGCAATTCACCACCCGCGGGCACAGCTGCCAATTCACCCCTTGGGAGCGTTGACTGTAGGCTCTGTCTATTTTTCGGGGCCACATTTGCCACATGCGACATTCAGGCAGCTCTATTGACAGTAATTGGTATAAATGGAGGTACATTTTGTGCCGCAATGTTGCATGTTGAGTATGAGACAAATTGCTTTCAAGAAACAAATGCAAAACTAATGCGTCATGTTAAGTATATATTTAGTAAATAAATAAAATAACTAATAACATAATTGTGCTATGGTTTGTTCTATAAGAAGTATTTAGTGTATCTAAGCATTTATAAGTTAGTTCTTGTAAAAATTTGTTGTCTGCCCTAAAAAGTGTGCTACAAAATATGTAAATACCTGCGATTTAGCCCTTAGCTACAATTTGCATTGGCTTGGCTCAACATTCTCACCCTGGCTATGCTCTTTGTCTGGTGGGCATGTGAGTATGTGTATGCTCTTGTCTAGAGGACCATTCACATAAAGCTGGAGTACATTCAACTTTACCCTTTACGTTTAGGCTCACACGAAACTACATGAGTGGGTGTGTGTTGCTCAGTGAAAAAAAATCCATAAATAACACTTAAGTAGTAATAGCTAACAAAGAAATATGCTCTCGCTTCGCAAACTCGATGGTTTTTGCGTACGCGCAGCCCAAAAAAAAACAACAACAACAACAGCAAGGGCTTTTAAGCCGTAGCATGCGCTTTTAAGCCAAGTTTGATTGTGCCAAACTGCGTGGTTGATGATGTAAATCTTTCTGTTTTTTCTTCTACTGACTTGAAATGGCCTTGGCAACTGTCGTTGGCTTCGTCTTCCGGAAAGCTACTTTGAAGTTTCATATTGACGCCATTTGAATGGAATTTATTTTTATTTTTCTTTTTATTATTTTATTTCAATTTCGGTCAGAAGTACTTGAAATGTATTTTCAATCACTAAAAGTTGAGTTAGTCGAATGCACTAAATTTGATTATAATATAATAATATATAATATTATTTCATTGAATTCATCATATTTCACAGCATTTCACACAAACTCTCCGCACTTGATTAGTATTGAGTATATATGAGTATTTAATTAATAAATATCAATGAAAAAGAAAGAATTCCGCCCCTTTGGTAATTTTCGCGGGACTCAAACCACCGACATAACTCTTGCCGACAGCACCACACCGTCAGCTGATTTGTTCTGATAAAATTCAACGTAACCATGAATTCCAAGTTTTAGCATACGCAAAATTCTGCGCTTGTATGTGTGCACATTAACACAGAAATTAATTTTGCTTTCTCAATATGGAAGCCAGATTATTCATTTTCTAGTGAACTAAAAGCATGATCGCTATTTCCAGGACTTTATTAAAGCATCAAAATGTGTGTACATACCAAGTATATCTCATATTCTCTTTTTTAATTAAAAGTAGTTGTTTTTTTGATGTACATTTTCACATCTAATGTGTAGATTTTCATAATGATCAAATAATTAATACAGATTTTTGTTTGGTTTTTATATGTGAACCCCAATTTTCTGCTTTTATATTAAGCACAACAAATCGCATAAATAATATCTATTGACGCCCATATCGCAAAGTAACCTTAATTACTTAATTTCATTCTCAGAATACGAATATATTTATACAAAAAAAAAAAAAAAAAAGAAGAAGCTAGACACACTCAGTTAAGCTTGCATAGTGATTTATGCAACATAATTTATGAGTCTCATTTTGCGTGAGATAAAAAAAATAAAACGAGACGTATGACCACATTTTTCCATTTACTAAGCAGAGCCGGGGACGGCGACACAAAATACACATGACCTCGTTTTCCGTTTGATAAAATGATGTTTTAGCCGAGCCCCAACCCAGCCCCTTCCATCGACCGCCCTTAGCAGCCTGCGCAGCCTGATAAAACTTAGAGAAGGATGCCGGAAATCCGGCCAGGAGCGATCAGGCCACAATGGCAACTGACAGCCAACAGAAAACTTGGTCATGTGTGTGTCCAACTCACATACAGTTCCCTTCCCCCCTGCACAAGTCAAATACGTTTTTTTACTGTCTGGTAAGTCTACATGGCGCTACCAAATGCCTAAAACATGCGCATTAATTTTGCATAAAGTTTTTGCATAGCTGGGCATTTGTAGGCCTCGAATCTGAGCGTGGACATTGTAAATTCAACATATACTCCGAAGTGTTTTTTTCGTGCAAGGATTTTCACATAATGCCTGGAAATAAAATGCACTACCCTTAAGCAATCATAAAGTTATAAGTTATATGCGCTTTACTAAATTACGAGAACAATTACACAAAAAGAGTTTTAAAAAGCGTGAGCCATATGGTTAACTTAGTTTAGTAATATGTTGTTAGAGCAATATCAAAAATTGAAAAAATATGCAATTTTAAATTGTTTGAATTGAGCTTAGCCGTTTAGGCTCTTTAATAATTCAGAAAAAAGGAAAAACTTTTCTTTTCATAAGCATAACAAAAATTATCTAAAATTTAGCCTTTGTATAGCTTACAGTTACATATTAATCCGTAAAGAAAAGAGTGATAATAACTATAAAATTTTATTTATGCTTTTAGATACGGCATACGCAAATCTGCCAACCTGACAAAAACCAATAAAACTCAATTTTGATTTTATTATCCCTTTCTTAAGATTACGAGCTAAAGTCATAAAATGTTTTACATATTTTTGTTTAAACCAACCATAAATCAACATATTTTTTACGCTTGCACACAAAGTCCTGCACAAACATATGTCGTTAAAAACAAATTAAAAGATTCTACATGTATGCAAATTTGTACAGTATATTTATAAATATATTCGCTATTTTCTTCGATTAGCTGACTAAGCTGTAATCTATTTCTAGCTAACATAGAATTATAATAATCCCAGTGCCGTGTCATAAAGTGCGTAACAGCCCTTTTTATTTAGTGGTTTGCTAACGTTGTCCTCAAAATTAATATTCATAAAAGTCGCCTCATCAAAACTACATAAACCGTGAGGGCAAACAAAATCAGAGACAAATCCTTTAAAACCTTCCAACTAATGGCTGAAAGCTGTAACCAACACGCATCTTCTTAATGCGCATGAAAGATTTATATTTAACATAAAGCTGTTCATAAATTTTAGGGCCGCGTAACAGGCCACAACGTAAGAGACGTAACATTAACCTTAACGTAACACGTCAATTCGAGCATCATTCGCCTTTAGCTGTCTGACGACACGTTTGTGTCGGACGAGGGGGCGCGGGGCGCTAGCGGGGGGTGCCCAGGTCCTTAGTGCTTAGTTTGGCATTGAGTTCGTGCTGCGGTAAAAATGTGCGGGCTATGCAAACAGTCGAAACCATTTGAATTTTTCGAGGCCTAAGCCGGATCAGTGAGGTGTTAATGATTACGCGTTCATTTCAGCTAGGCATGCACCTAGGCTGGCAAACTTTGCCAGGTATTTTGTCTATGTGGGAACTGTGTAAACTTTAGTTAAGCACTTCTAAAATATTTATTATAGAAATTATGCAATTTTAAATTTGAAAAATTCAATTTGCTCGTTCTGACGATGTCTTATTATCTATTATTGCAATTTAAAAATATTAAACTCACGAAGTTGTCTAATTATTTTTTTTATCAATTCAATTCAAATGACCTGTGCAATTTTATTTTATTTTACAATCACTCTCTCTTTGAGTTTTGAAATGAACTTATTAAAACATGAAAAATTTGTCTTTCTATCGAAAAAAAAAATAAGTTTGTTTTGTGGATAACTTGGATTAAGTTTTTATTTCCAGTTTCTGCGAGCTTAACCTTAAAAAAATAAGAATGGAAAAACCATTTTAAATTTTTTTGTGCTTAAAAGGCAGTTTGATTATTAATGTAAAATAAATCTAAAATTCATTTTAATATTGAATGTAGAGAAACTTTCCTTCTCTTTAGCATCTAATTTACGTAGGAGGATGAATTCCTAACTTTTACATTAATTTGCCTTTTATTATGTAAATAGGGTATAAAAAACTATTTAATTGAGTTGTTGCAAAAAATTTCATTGTGATTTTTATGGTTAGCTCCACCCACGATGCTCAGGTCCTACAATAAATGTTGTTCACTTTTTGTTTGGCATGCAAATAATAAAAGTTTACAAGGTTTAATTTATAGTTTCTATTGTGTTTTTACCTTGTGCCAAGTTAACTTTACTTTTTGATGCGCAATAAATGACCTTTATTAAATTTGGTTTTAATAGACAGCGGCACTATAGAATACTCGAGTGCTTAAGTAAATTTGATTTAAAAACTTGAAACTTGAAATATGATTTAATACATGTATAAAGTTCAACGAAAAAGCTGATCACGTTTTTGCCAATAAAATTGCTGATTGATTTACGCAGCTTCAAGGAAAGTTTTTTTTTGTCGCCAGCCAACAAAATTTACTTTAGTAAATAAATCAATTATAGCGTCCAGACCCTTGAAAAGATGTCAACAAGATTGTCAGTTCAGAGACTTGTACTAAATGGGCGTATAATTGAAAGTTGACCGTTGAACACTCTACAAATGCGTCACTCAACACCCATTTGGACTGACAATAATTCAGGGCCCCACCACCCAAACACACCCACACACAAACTTGTTATTTCTTGTTGCTGTTGGAGAGCTGAATGCGCTCGTCTATCAGTTTTGGGCACAGAAAAGGTTTCCATGGGTTCTTAAATTCGTTTTTGTCATTTCCCACCGCCTTATTACCTATCGAATGTAAAATGCGAGAATAAAAGTACCTTTTGATAATTTGTATACCATGAATTTGCCTTTTATTCAAATAATTAGGCTAAACATTCGCTTGTCGCACGAGCGCCTCATTTGGCCCAGTAAAATAAATGAGGGCTAGAGAGTTATTTCAACCTTTTCTTCATTTTTATTTTATCCTTTGTGAGTTAAAAGAAATTTCTGCTTCTTTGCATTTTAAGCGTATATTTTGCATTACTTAAAATTTCTTCTTTATTTTTGTTTTTGGAATCCAATGGAAAAGGGGAAAAGGAAAAGGCGTCGGTGCCTTATGAACAATATATTTCATTAGCTTAAAAATAGCGCCAGGTTATTTTTTAAATATTTTGTAAAATAAGAAACAAAAGCATTAGTGCCTGTGCAAAAAGGCTCTTGAAAACATATCCAAGCGTTAATTAAAATTCATTAAAATACCTACAGATAGAAAAATTTTCTCACAATAGCACTAACTGCCGAAATTAACGAACCAGACTTATTTCCTTTGTTCCAGTTTTTCAGATTGGTTCGAGCGCCCAACCCTCAACAAAGCCCCTAGCATTTTGCACAAGGTAAACTTGAGCCAGAAAATTCTGCTTACAGCTTTTTGGCCAGCCATTGTTCTAGACTAGGAGTGTTTTACAAAAGTTTGGCCACCATTAGGTCGCTTATTTTACTAAGGAACAGCTACGGTTTCAATTATAAATGTATGGGTAGACCAAGGTACAGTTTGCGAAATGAGATTAATTAATACAATGGAGATATATTTATGAGAGTCGTAATAGAAATTACGTTTCACTTGTGTCTGCGAATGCGTCGCAATAAATTTAAGGGAATGACCTTGTGCTTTTGTCAGACTGGATGATTGAGCTGTTGTTGCGTGTGTGTGTGTATGTGGCTAGCTCTAGCTCTTGTTGGCTCTTAATCAAGGTGATATGTCAATTTGGCCGCACATAACTGTCAATTAGAATGCCCAATGGTTGCCGTGTTAGGTTTGGGTTTTTTTTTTTGGTTTTGCAACACGCTTAAAGTATGCTACAGAAATTGTACATGGCCTTGAGTTTGTTGCAACTGACGTCGGCTGCTGCCACATGCCACAATTGCAGCGGCACATATTCACTTCCTGAATGCGGCCTCTTCTCTAACTGCATAATGCAGGCCCATTGAAAGTAGGCCTAGGAGAGGTAGCGGGTAACGGGCACTTCAATGGGCTGAAATTGCGCTGAATTCTTAAATAGCGAATTTCCATGCGGCTAGGCACACTAATGACTTTTTGGGAGGAATCTAAAAGCACGGCCTACAATTCGAAAGAAACCCTCGAAACTCGGCAAATTCTGCTTAAAGCCGAGCTGTAAGCTTAACAATTTTTTTTCCACAACATGCTTTAAGCTGATAGTCACGCTGCAAAATTGTTTTTTGGAATGCCAACATTTACCCTATGCCGTTTGCGTGTCGCACACACACACACACATACATGTATTTATATGTGATGGCAACACTTCAACTGTCAACGTCAACCGTCAGCGTTTTTGTAGTACATTTAGTACGCTTGTTAGCCAAATATACCCTTAAGGCCATGCATGCATGTGAAATGGTTTTGCGCGTCCACTCCATACACACACACACCCACACGCAGGCACACACATACGTACACACTTGCAGGCTGCACTTATTTAAGCAAAAAGTTAGATGGCAACTCATCTTCATGAATTTATATAATTTATTAAATTAATCTAAAGCTGTCCGGGGTGGTTGCTTTACATGCTTGAGTGACAGCATGTTTGTACACAAAACGCGAACGAACAGTTTTTTCAAAAGGCCGAAGATTCAATACCCTTTATATATATTTAATTGACTCTTTCGTTTCAGAATTGTATATCGATCAATAGTTTCTATTCGGCTATAATCGTATTGTTAAAAAAAGAGAAGTTGAAACCGACAAATACGATATTTAATTTTATACATCGATTGATTTTCAATTTTTTAGGGTATCTTTAAACTAACCTTTTCATATCCATGTACATTTGAAATGCCAATTTTTATTTTGATGTCTTGAAAAGCTCCGAAAGCTATGGGAGCTATATAAAATACGGAAATTTATATAAAAACAATACAACGACCGAGAGACTTCTCAGCATAGAAATATACACATAAAAACATACGACTCTGCTGTAGCTACTAAAGATACTAAAAAAAATATATAAATACTTTGACGGGTCGGAGTCTTCTCCTCCTATGCGTTCAATAATGCGTTATGTAGAGAATAAAGTATAAGCTGCAATCATAATGCAAATTGAAATAAGCAAAGTGTTGCATAATGTGTGAAACAGTTTATAAGCACCTCTTGTGAATCTGAATGACAAACACGTGCCATGTCATTGAAATGCAGCAAATTTATGTTTAATTATGTTCAAGCTGTTTACAAAGCTATTGAATAAAAAATTGTCTTGTTATTTATTTATACCTGTAAGCTACATTTTGCAATGAAAATTCAACAGGACTTTGTGCCAAGAAAAGTAGAAAATCTTAACCGTTTCCAAGAATTTTCTTTTGTTTGAAATGTGAATTAAGAAACCATTTATTTTGTTTTCGTTTAACTTAATTTTGAGAATAATTAAGTGCCAAATAAAGACGAAAATTCTTAACTATTTCCAAGAACTCTGTCTTGTTTCTAAAGACCTAACACCTGTGTGTTCGCACAGCATGAGTTTTGAACATGTTCTTTTGACATGCTTCAAATGACACAAATGAAATGCGATGTTAATAAAACTTAACACTGATGCTAAGCTAAAGTTGTCAGACTCAAAGTTGTCATATGCTCAAATGTAATTGGCATCAGATAAATAATTGTGCACAATAGGCGTAACAAATGGATGCGAAGACACGCAAACAATGAAAAAACTTTGAGGAGCTGAGGGCTGCCAGCAATTTAATAGCCAAGCGAAATATTGCGCATACCACACGTTGACAACTGTCAATAACCGAATAAGTATACTTATATATATGTGCAAAGATAAAGATATATATCAGACTGAGGCGCACACAGCTGTGGCCAAGCGAACGGTCAATTGCCCTGGCCACGCCCCCTGCTTAACCTACGCCCATGATTATATCTATGCGGACTTGGCCCCAACCTCGCCTTGTTAACGCTTAGGGCCCAACTAATCTGTCGTTTGTATGCAGCCCGCAATACAGTTCAATGCAAAGCAAAAGAAAAGAGAAAAAAAAAAACTGTGGACAAGAAAAACTTTGTTCCTTTTGCCAAGACAGGCGGAAGCATAAAGCGGGTAATGGTAGTTGTGTGTGTGGTTGCTGGTGTGCTATTCTCATGACAATGACGAGGACACTTGGATATATCTTTCTGTCAACATGCCCGCAGCTAAACTTAATAGAATTCAATATATTTTATACACTTGCTGAGGGTATAATAATTTAATAGGTCAATATTTGCTCTCTTATCATCGATTCTATAAAATGTATATATTTCTGATCAGGAACCTACATTTAAATAAAAAATGTTAGTCTGATATCGAAAAGTTTCTTTTATGTCTGCAAGGATATTTAATCATCGCTAGTGCTAAGACAAATTCTCTATCTTGTTTTTTCTTTCTTACAGTTGATTTTATAAATGAGTGTAATTGAAATCAAAACTTGTCTAAAAGCAGCAATTATCTGATATTAAAATAAAGAAAATCAAGCAATATTTGAATAAATTTATTATTCAAATAAAGAAACTTTGCTTTGAAAATCTGGCTATTAAATATATAGTAATTGGAAGAGCATCCATTGAAAATGTTCTTTTTATTTATTCAAGCTTTTTTTTGCCATCGGCCAAACACACAATACGATAGTTTCCGTATGAGCTTGCATTTATCATAGAAAATGATTACGAATATATAAAAAATTTATAAATAAAAACAAAGCAGCCAGTCAGGAGGAAAACGAAAAAATTGTTTTCAATGTCAGCAACATATTTGTGCGTTGATGCGGCTGTCGCAGTCAACACGTCACGTCGACTTCAATAGCTGCAGAAATATAGAAATAAGATGAAACTGTCACTTACATATACACAGGGACCTGGCTATTTGTTATTTGTTGTGCGGCACTCTCAAGGCTTTTTATTCGGTGCACGTGCAGCAAATAAACAAGTTCATTAAGAGAGTCAAGGGGCGCACAGTTTAGGCTCGAATTATGCCCATGCTTGGCAGTGAAAGTTAATAAAGAGACAACAGGCCCTATGCAAAACAGGGCCCAAACAACATGTGTTGTCAATGTTTATGCTGATTAAACTAGCGCCATCTGTTGGCTGGCTCGAAGTAAATGAGGTCGCTTTTATGATAAAGGCGTGGAGACAGTTTATATAGCCTAATATGTTGTTTTTAGTAATATAATTTGACATTTTAGGGCAGACCAAACATAGTCTATGTAAATCTGAGCGCAGAACACCAATATACTGGGCTAAAAAGGTATTTTAGGCAGACCACAAATGTAGTGAAAAAACAAGGAAAAAGGATTTAGTCGGGACCGCCTGACAAGGAGATATCCTGCCCCTACTCTATAGGCACATCATCGAATAATGTTTTGGGTCACATTATAATTCATTATTTAAATCTAGAAAAAAATGTTTGTCTTCAATTTATGTATATTTTGTGTCCTAAATAATCCCATATTGGCAAAAGTCCAAGCTTTTTAAGCTTTTGGAACATTGACAAATATGTAGTAATAATAATATAGATCCAAGTTCAAAACTAGCAAAAAAAAAACTTAACTAATATTTTTATGGTTAACATCTAGATTACTTCTACATTACTTATATATAGATATATATAAGGAAAATATATATATATAAGTAATGTAATGTATATATATATAGATTTTGCACTCATTTGGCATATAAATATTAAGGTCAAGCTAAAATAACAGATCCCAGCAGTTAAATGCTCTGTATTTGTGGTTTTTATTTGCAAAACATATTTGGTAAACAATAAAAAAAAGTACAACTGAGAAACATATGGTTTTATGAATTGAAACAATTTGTTTACTTACAATATGCACAAAACAGAAACGAAAGCTACCGTTAAAATTACACTGAAAATTTTTTGCGCTCAATACGAAACTTTACAAATGTGTGTCACATGTGGCTCAGCGCTTTTGTTTCAAATCAATGCGTCTGCTGCCTACTGACCTGGCACCCACATCAAGGCTGTGCCATCGATTTTACCCAGATCTAAAAACAAGGCTAAAGTGAGGACTGCTCGATTAGCAGATACCGTGCAAAATCTGCGTAAGCTTTACATATTGAATATGTTGGCGCTGGCTTTTATAGTTTAAGCGATATTCTTAAAATAATAAGAAAATTCGTTCTAAATGAGTCCAAGATCAACTTTCTAGCTTTTTCTAGTTTCTGATATTAACAGTCAGACAAACAGACGAACGGACTCGACTCGTCTTCCTGATAAGGAATATATATGCTTTATGGGCTCGGATGTGCTTCTTTTTGCCTGTAACATACCCATTACACAATGTGTTTGGGGTATAAAAAGAGGGAAAATCAACAAAGTGTTGAGCCTTTTTTTGTGGCACGTGACTATCGTGCCAGCGACCTCATGTGGCATTGTGGCACATAAATTAAGGCTGAAAGCCCAAACACAAGGGTGAAAGTAGCCAAAAATTATACAACTCAGCTGTGACTTTGACTTCGCAAAATGTATGTATTATGTGTATTATACATGTATTTGTATTTATACAGATATATATATATATATATGTGTATTATACATGTATTTGTATTTATACAGATATATATATATATATAATATAATATATATATTTGCTCATAAATCAGGCAACTTGGAAATTTGTAAATTTGCAATTTGCTTGGCAAAATATTTGTAAGTTTTTCGTTTATTTAAATTCTTATGTAAATATTATCACACATACTTGCAATATGCAACGTCAGCAAGTCAACTGCTTGACTTAGTTTTAAATTCACCCCTTTGCTGCCCAGCGCCCTCTCTTTCAATAGTTGGTGCACTCACGGATGAGTGCCTGCTGCTATTTATCCTTTTAGGCACGTTGCTCATACGCACTGGGCGACAACCCTACTGGGTGTGTGTATTCGTGTGTGTGCGCACGTCTGTTTGGTTTGGCTTGGATTTTATGTAACGCAATTACCCCCTGGCTTATGCAATGAAAACAGCCACAGTTTTAGGAATTTTGGTTGATGCAATTAGCGGCATTGACAGGAGATTAACCGCATTTTCATTTCGTTTAATTCCATCAGTTAAATGGTTGGAATGTGAAGATGAGTTTATAGTTGCATGTACTCAACATTATATACATTCTATAGAATTAGTTGCTGATGTATTTATATATATATTACAAAAATAATGAATATATTTATTATATTTATTTAACAGCGTAAATATTTATCATAAACCTGTTTCTGATATGTTATATGATATATAAATAATATATCTGTCGCAAAAACTTCACACAAACATACTTACTCTAAGACCTTGTACTGAATTTTTTCGACTTTCTCACATCAAATTGCGATTGTTTTGCGGTTTGAGCATTGGTTTCAAACGTTGGCATTCTATACTATAATTTGACCTTTAGATCTTGTTAAGAAAAGCGCAAGCCATGTCAGTTTGTGGGTAGGTCTATAAGAATTTAATGCGCTGAATGCAAACGTAACAACTCTGTTAAATTGCTTTGCTATTTTTATACCCTGAATCCATTGAAAATGGGTAAAAAAGGGTATAATGGTTTTGTGCATATGTATGCAACAGGCAAAAGTAAGCATCTCCGACCCCGTAAAGTATATATATATTCTTGATAAGGATCACTAGGCGAGTCGATTAAGCCATGTCCGTTTGTCTGTCTGTCTATGTGTACGCGTTGAATTCAAAAACTACAAAAGCTGGAAAGCTGATCTTGGACTCATTCGGTTCATATATACTATATGCAGATCAAGTTTATTTCAAAAGATCGATAACTCGTTCCGTTTTTTATGATCGATATTTATCACTTTTTTGACTCGGTTTTTTAGGCATAACTTAAAAACGAACCATGAACAAAAAGACCATACACATCAAAATCGGTTGAGTTTTGGGAAAGTTACCTATTCTTTTATGGGTACACTAGGGTATACATTCGAAAATTTTTGACATGAATTTGAACCAAAAATTTTATTTTTAAATTAAATGTAGAATTCATCTAGACACAGATCCATGAACAAAAATACCATCCTTATCCAAATCGGTTGAGTTTTGGCAAAGTTACGACTGGGGAAAGTTGAGACCTATCCTTATATGGGTACACTGGGGAATATATTCAAAAATTTTTGACATGAATTTGACCAAAAATTTTATTTTTAAATTGAAATGTAAAATTCATCTAGACACCGGACCATGCACAAAAAGACCATCCTCATCAAAATCGGTTCAATTTTGACAAAGCTACGACTGGGG
Organism: Drosophila micromelanica; assembly: GCA_004143825.1. Taxonomy (NCBI): domain Eukaryota; kingdom Metazoa; phylum Arthropoda; class Insecta; order Diptera; family Drosophilidae; genus Drosophila; species Drosophila micromelanica. The sequence continues at coordinate 24,179 of SCDY01001692.1, forward strand.
AAAGTTGAGACTTATCCTTATATGGGAACACCAGGATTTATATTCGAAAATTTTTACATGAATTTGGACCAACAATTTTATTTTTAAATTGAAATGTGGAATTCATCTAGACACATATCAATGAAAAAAAAGACCATCCTCATCAAAATCGGTTGAGTTTTGGCAAAGTTATGACAACGCTAAGGCTAAGCCGCGGCACAAGCAATTTCTGTGTAAATGCAAAATTTTGTCTAGCGTTTTAGTGGAAGTTTTTTATACCCTGAACCCATTGAAAATGGGTAAAACAGGGTATTATGGTTTTGTTGAAATGTATGTAACAGGCAGAAGGAGGCATCTCCGACCCCA
>SCDY01001693.1:0-24512 GCA_004143825.1 Drosophila micromelanica
GGGGGAGTACATGCTTTTTTACCAAAAATTTTCAAAAAAAATTTATTTTCAATAATGCAAATATTTTAAATGCAGAATCAATTTACAGGACAAATCATGGTCAAAATGCCCCCAAACGTGCAAATCTGTTCACTTTTGACAAAGTTATGGTAGTTTGAATTTTGGGAACTATGGATCCAAGAGCTTTACATGTCAAAATTTTTGTCAATTTTGACATGATTTTTGACTAAAATTTTGACCCCTCAGAATCACCTTAAATGTTGTTTTTTAAGGTAATTATGGCAAATACAATCGATTAAAAATGTAAACTCGCAATTCTAAATTTTGAAAAAAAAATTTTTTCGAATCAATTTACAGGACAAATCATGATCAAAATGCCCTCAAACGTGAAAATCGGTTCCCTTTTGACAAAATTATGGTAGTATGGGAACTTTGGAACCGTACAAATTTTGTCTATTTGAAACTGTCAAATGATAATACAAGTATTCGTTCAAACGAACAGGGTACACATCCAGTATACTGTTTTCACTTGGTGACCAAGTATAAAAATAATCATAATCAGGCACGTATATTTATGGTGACTTTTCTGGCCTGCAAACAATAGGAAAATTGTAGCGTTTATTGCCTGCGGCTCGTTTCAGTTTACAACTCAATTAAAATGCAATTTAAAGAATAATTAATATATGTATATTTATTCATTTAATCATTTATAGTGTCGTTATATAGTTATATTGGTATATGTGTGTGTGTATGTTATGTAAACACTACGGTTAATTTTTATATATGTATATCACTTAAATTATAATTATTTAATTGCTCTTTAAATTGTTAATAATGCATCAATACAAATTAAGCGGCCAATTCTTAAATGCATCATTTCTTATTGCCCATTTTATAAAATTTGATTTTATTTGAATTTTTTAAGTGTTATCGATATGCGTTTGTGGCTAAGTGCGTGTCAGCATTCCATTGATCATTATGTTGGCCAGGGCGTTGCGCCTCTTCCGCCACGCCCCCATGCCCTGGGCGTGATACTGCAACTGTGTGTACCACTGCTTGGTGCGCAGTCCGTCCTCGGCCTGTGAATTGAGCGGGCGAAAAGAAAACAGTTGACAGAAACTTTAGACATATTTGATTGACTCGCCATTTAGACAGATGACATGTGTGTGAGTGTGTGCGTGCGTGTGTGTGTGTGTGTTATCATTATGCGGCGCCCTTCCTTTTTCTTCTCGTTTTCTGTTTTTTGTTCTTGTTAAATTTCAATAAATGTCATTCATTTTGGCAGGCACTCTACGTGCGTTGCCTCAACGCACTTCAAAATGGGGAGGGGCATGGCATTAGGGAGGGAAGGGATTTGTTGCCCCGGGGCTGGAAAAATTCGCATGAGTTAACCGTGGCTGAAGCTGTGGAAAAACTGTTCGTTTTACATTAGACGTGATTTCACATGGATTTCAGCATGTGTGTGTGTGTATGTGTGTGTGTGTCTGCTGTCTGTTATTAAAAATGAAATCTGCACCATTTTAAACGAGCATTGTGCGACGCTCAAAGCTGAGCCACACAAATTTCCACTTTTCATGAGCTCTTTTTCATCACCCTTGCCTGATAGCTTTTCTAACTTTTCCATACATTTTCTCAACGCTTTAAATAACATGTTAGCGATTGTTTTGTGGGTGCAGCTTCTAAGCAAAGAAACGCATTTTATATCAAAAAAAAAAAAAAAAACAAGTAAGAACGTTGCAGTCGGGTGTAACCGACACTCTTTATAGGTTGATCTTTATATAAAGAATACTCTTAACATTTTATCTGACACGTGTATATTACAAGTTTGTAGACGTAAGGACAGACGGGCGTACACAATCAAGATACTCTTTTTCACACATTTTTCATCAAAATTTAAAGCTCTTAAAATGTGTTTAAATTATTTTTATAGTACATAGTATATTTATTTAACCCAATTTTATCATCTATTCCGATAGTTTTATCTGCCAGATTAACTTATTTTTTGGGATAGGACTTTTGCGGCCGTCCACCTGTTGGCTATTAACCGTGTTAATTGTCTAGTTGCTGCTTATCCAGCTTGGTAGAGCCCCCCCCTCTGAAACCGTTTTATAGCTCACAAAAGCAAACCCGCCAAACGAAACTAACGAAGCCCAAACATTTGCCGGTGTTCAGTCAAAAGGCAAACGGGCCAATTCAGAAGCCAAGTCAACTGGCACACGGCCTTAGCCAGACCGATGCCAACTCTAACGGAACAAAACGAACCGGATGTGGAGGGGTGTCGGTGTGGGTGTTGGTATGGGTGTTGGTGTTGGTGTGGGGTCTAGTTTAGTTTGACTCTCTCTCTCTCCACTCTTCATCTCTGTACTCACTTTGAATATGAATGTGTCCTTCGATGAAATTTCCTGCACTTCGAAATAATCATCCCAGTCCGCTTCGCTGCACACAACACATCTGTCCAAATATAACGGCTCCCGTGTCAGCGAATACCGTCCGCACTTCTCCTTCACCAGCAGCAGCGAAGCCTCCCGAATCCCAGTGTTCTTCGGGAAATTCAGTTTATCCGATGTGGCCCTATAATTGGCACTTGGCTGTTGTTGTTGTTGGTGTTGTTATCGGAGGAGGAGGGAGGGGAAGAAAGAAAAAATAGAAATAGAAAATTGTGTAAAACGAAACTAAACAAAATTACAACTAGAAAATGGGCAAAGCGTGTTGGAAGCAGGGGGCGTGGCGAGGCGAGGCGAGGCGTGTGGAGCGTGGAGCTGCCTGCAGATAACGCGAACACACAAAGCTTGTCAGGCAGCAACTGCCGCAGGACACAAGCCAGCAAGCAGACCAGAGCCTGGACCCAAACTACGGTCCAGAAACAAGCAACAACAACTACACAAAAAAAAATCGAGGCAAAAAAATGCCTCGTTCTTGAATTGAGCAATTGTCGACTGAGGCTTTTGCAAAAATTTTAGAGCAGGGCACAAAAAGCAAACAAGTGACATACGCACTGTGTCGCCATCGATGTGAAAGCACCCTCCTCCTCCCGCTCCACCGGACACCCGACACCCTAACCCCTTGGCTCCATGGTTGGGTTATTCTACTTGACGCCATCGGTTTTGTATACCCTGCAACCATTAAAAATGGGTATGCCAAGGCATGAAGATACAGAAAATAACTTCTTTAAGGCTCTAAAAAATATATATGAATATTTTTGATCAAGCTGGTGTGCTGAAGGATTTAGCCACGTCTGCGTGACTGTCTCTCCGTTAATATTAATTATTCTGACAATAACTTCCTTACAAATTTAAGCAATTAGAGGGTATGCCCTAGTCAAATAGTAGCGACTAGTGCACTGGCACATGGAATTTTTTGCTTCGACAACGAATGGAAAGCTCGTTTTGTTTTTAGGCATCAAAAGCAGATAGTTGCTTGGATAAGCACTTTTCATTAGGATAGGCCGGATGCGCTTCCGTTCCACTCGATGTCTCAACGGGTGCCTGCCATGGATTCTCTGCTGCTCTCGTCTCCTCTTCTCTCCTCTCCTCTTCTCTCAGATCCGGTCTGTCTCTGCCCCATTCAGCTTTGCTCTGATTTGTTGAAATCTTTTATCGCACGGCAAACTGTTGCCATGACATCGATTCGCACAGAGAATCGGCACGAGTGCCGCCAAAGCCCCTCGAGTGACCCCCTCGGGTGTACACTTTAGGCAGGCGTGATCCCGCCCAGAGGTAGGCGCTATTAGGTGCAAGCGCCGCTCGCTAATTGCCCACACCTCATGTCAGTCAGGCGCCCGAGCGTCGTTTGTCGCTTGTCAAACGTGACCAGCCGCAGCTGAAGGAGCAGGATTCACTCACTGATTCACGCGCACTCGCTAGAGAAGGACTCGTGACCACTCTATTAGTCGGAGATGTCTCTGTGAAGTGTGTCCTACTAACGAGACTAACTATTCAATTTCGATAAAAGCCAAATGATAATGTGATATTGTCTTGTAGGATGGGATGGGATTGGTCCTAACTAAAAAAAACCCATCCGTCCTTTGGGGATATAATTTAAGTAAAGTCGTGTCCCATCTTTACTCGTGACTCACGCAGCTGGTTGGCCATCCCTGTCAGCTGCCAGGTTGCGACAGGATGCCGTCCACTTATCTGTACATACCTTGCCATTGGTCACGAGGAGCGCATTCACCGGGTTCAGCTTGATGGTGCGCGCCTTCTTCCAGTTGCTGTCGGTGGGCTGCGTGTAGAGGAGCTTGCCCTCCATGGCGAAGCGGACCTCATCGTGATTCCACTCGAGTATGTCGATGGCCATTTTGCGCAGCTTGATGTTTATCATATCAATTTCGCAGGAGGCGCGCCGGTTGGGACTGGACGAGCTGATGCGACGCCAGAGCTTGGTGGGCACATCCTTGGCCTCCTGGTTGATGTGATTCAAATGCAATTCAATTTTCTCCTGCGCCTGCTTCAACAGCTCACGTCCATCGAGGTGGGCGGGCGTCACCTTAAACAGCCGCGCCAACAGCAACGGGTACTTGGTGACACGCTGCACGGGCACCTGCGGTAAGGAACAGGACGAGATTGCAAAACAGACGTTTAGGGGCTAGTCATGAATATAAACAAGATACAGTGCTCTACTCGAGTTTGCCCGATTAGCAGATACCCTGAAACCAGCTAGCTGTCATAAACCAACTGCGTTTGAAACCAAGTTCTTGAATAGATTCTAAATTCTTTGAACTTAACAAGAGCTTTCAAATCTATGCATAATCCAAGCCGCAAATATTATTTTACGAAATTATAGATTTTTATCGATATTAATCGGTTTGTGAAATTATACTCAATTTGATAATCTTTTTTTTGATATTTAAACATATATTAATCGGACTCTTAGGCATCTCTAAGTTAAAGCTGAAGATGTCCACATTTTTAGTGAAGTTAAAAAATCGATATATCGATGTTTTCCAAATTTAACGTAATAATCTTTTTTTTCGATAAATTGACGCATTGATTAGTTCCGATAAAGAAATTTTGTCTCTGGCGATTCTGGTTTGCTAGATCGCTGAGAATATACAAACGGAGTGACGGACGGACGGACTTATCAAAATCATGAAAAATTTATATTATATAATATATAATTGTAATGGAAACGTTACCATGAGAAACGAGTTGAGATTCATGCGACGCAAAACGGCGTTCTCCATTTGGGAGACCTTGAGGAAGATGCGCAGCAGCTCCTTCTCCTTCTCGAGATTGGCCAGCAGGAGGCTGGCGCCCGCCTGCCGCACGCAGTAGCTCTCGAAGGCGTGCAGCATTTGGGTGAAGTCGAGAAAGATCCGTCCGATGTTCACCGTGAGCAGATCGTCGTCGCCCTGCTCCAGGGCGATGTCGAGGGCGTCGCGCATCCGTTCGGCCAGCGTCTGGTTGTTCTCGAGCAAGTCTTCCGTGTTGAGGAAGATTGCGGAGAGCTGCTCCTGGGTGAGCAGGCCGGCCACCAGCATCGGCTGGCAAAACTCCTCCAATATGATCTGCAGGTCGCGCCCATACTTCTCCTCCGTCTCGACGATCTCGGTGATGATCTCCTTCCGCTCGACGCGCTTCTTGCCGCACTTGCGGCACACGAGCGGCGCATAGAGGACGCCCGCCTCGCTCAGCTGCGTTTCGACGGCGCCGTCGCAGTCCTCGCACAGGTGCAGCGGACTCACCGCCGGCTGGTACTTGCTGCGCGAGGCCTGGCTCGTCTCGGAGCCCACGCCCGAGTCCTGGCGCTCCACGTCGCTGCCGCTCCGGCCGCAGATGAAGTTGTGCGGCGGCGGCGACAGGGAGTTCATGTTGCTGTGCCCATCCTCGACGCGCTTCTCCAGCTCGCTGAGCGTGTCGCTGGCCTCCTCCTCGATGATCTTCGGATTGTTGCCGTAGTCGAAGCTCTCCTCCCGGGCCAGTCCCCGCTCCTTGGCGTCCACCAGATACGAGAGTATATCGTACTTGGAGGCACCCTCGAAGATGGACCGGGCCGCCTTCTTCTCCAGCTCGGCGTCGTTCAGCGGCGGCGCCGTCAGCGGCAGCGGTGGCGGCACCTCGTTGATCTCCTCGTAGATGGGGTCGCCCTGTTGGCGAATGGACTCGTAATGGTGCTCCGTGTCCGCCTCCGTGTGCGTGCTGTGCTCGATCTCCGCCAGCGTGGCGTCCACCAGCAGCTGATAGAACTTGGCGCGCGTGGCCGCATCCGGTTCTGCATTCGCGTCCCCATTCTCCTGCTGCACTGTCTGTCCGTTGTCCGTGTCGGGCTCCTCCTCGACGACGCTGGAGCAGCTCTGGTAGCAATCGGATTCGTTGGCCGCCGCCTCAAAGTCGAACAGCTCGTAGTTGTGGGCGGAGGCGAAGCTGTTGGCGGAGCTGATGCTGCCGCGATTCGACAGGCGATCCTCCTCTTTGGTTACTGCCACATTCATCGTCGTCGTCATCGTGGTCGTCGTCGTCGTCGTCGTCGGTTGTCGCTCCTGGCGCACCCGCTGCAAGGAGACGCTGATCAGGCGGTTCATGTCGTCGTGATCTTTGGTGCCGCTCATGTCGATTCCCTGGCGCGTCTGCTGCAGTCGCTGCAGCGAGTTCTCGATCAGCTCCGCCACGGTGTCCGTTTCCAGGCCGTCGGCCACCTGGCTCAGCATCGGATCCTGCAGCAGCTTGGCTATGAAGCTCGCCTCCTTGGCGGGCGGCGTTCCACCCGCTGTTGCCTCCTCCTGCATCTTCTTGGAGCGCGTGTTGTCCGCCAAGGGGACGCGCAGGCCGCAGACGTGCGGCACCAGGTTGCGCTTGACGGCCTCGACAGGATTGCGCAGGATCTTCAGCAGCTCCGTCTCGTGCGGCACCAGCGGCGAGGCGGGCGGCACGGGCGAAGCGGGCGGTGGCGGCGTCGCCGGCGTTGAGCATATTGCCGGCGGTGGCGGCGAGGGCGTATTGATGGGCGTGGTCGTGGTGGCCGCAATCCTCGGCGGCAGCTCCTTGTTAAAGTCGAGCCGGATGAGCGTGCGACCGCGTCCGCTGGAGCTGCCGCTGCTCGACGTCGAGCTGCTCGAGGTGGACGAGATGCAGGAGGCGGAACGCTGCAAATTCACCTCGCTTCCGCGGATGGGAATAATGGCGCCCAACGGCTGCTGCTGCTGCTGCTGCTGCTCCTCGCTGGGCTGGCTGCGCAGCGTGTTGAGCAGATTGTGCTGCTGGACGCTGATGCAGACGCTGTTGGCCGTCTGGCTGTTAACCACCACGGAGGATTGGTAGAGCGGCTGGGCCGCGTCCGCGCTGAGGTTCATCGTCGAGTAGCAATCGTCGCCGCTTATCAAAATCGACGTCTTCTCGTGAGCTGCCGGCCGGGGGCTTCTCTGCTCCAGCTGCTGTTGGTCGTCATTTTCGCTGTGCGAGATCTTCAGGCGATGCACCTCGTGGGCGTTGAAGGGCGCCACCCGCACCACGGTCCGCTGGGCGTGGGGCTGGCGAGGAGCAACAGCAACAGCGGCTGACTTATTGATTTGCTGTGTCTGTGGCTGCTTCTCTAATCCGTTTGCGGTCGTCTTTGGGGGCGGCGGCGGCGGTTCCGTTGGCCGCCTTTGAAATAAATCTCTCGAGTCGTTGCGGTTGCTTTTTATGCGCAGTGCCATTGTGTCCTTAAAATTTAAAATGACATTCTGTGGCGCACTCTCCCCGCCAGAAGCGGGTTGGGGCTGGGCCTGGATATGGCCCTGGCCCGACTTCGGCGCGGCAGACAAATGCCTTTCGCTGTGCGCGCGTCTGATGGGATTTCGCGATTGTGTCGTTTGTGCTGCACGCTTTTGACTTGCCCGCGGCCTGCTCGCCACCAGCTCCTCGCTATCCTTGCTCGCCTGCTCCTTGTTGTTGCTGTTGTTGTTGTTCCTGCTGTCGTTGTGCTCGTCATCATCGTCATAATCGCGATTTGCTGCTGTCGTCTTTTGGGCTGTCGCTGTGGTCGTCGTCGTTGTCCCTGCAAAGGAGTAAACGGAGACGGAGATGGTGAACGCTGAGTGGCAAGTGGAGAATCGCGTGTCGCAGCTAGAGAAATGTTGCCTTTGCTAAAGTAAACCCAAGACAGCCCAGCAAGTAGGCAGGAGATGAACAGGGCTTGCTCTTGTTGCTAGTCAAGCCAACTTGCGAATACTCTTTTTTTTGCTACTTACTGCGCGCATAATCTATATGACTAAAAAGATTTGAAATTGCGATGGAAAACCAATTTGATAAAAAGAAACTTTCCTCTAAAGCTATTTTGAGCAACTCCTCACTAAATATTTAGCTGCACTGCGAGTAAAACACTCTAATTTGTTATTTGGGAGATTGAATGAAAAAAATATTTCTTTAAATATTTTTAAAAGTACAAATGAAGGTTATCTAGCCAGATTTGTATGAATTGCATGAGTATAAGAAAAAAAACTGTAGCCGGTTCGGTTCACGGTTTAAACCAATTCCGGATCAGGCTTTTGTTAAGTCGTTTTTTAGCCTTGCTTATAAAAATAATTTGTTAAGTTGCATTTATACCTTTTCTTTTGTTTGATTTTTTTCTCTATGTGCACACTTTTAGCTGTTTGCTGGCCAAACATGCTGGCGATTGGCAGCGGTGCACCTTTCTGCATGCAGATTTTATATGCCGCTGGCGGCGGAATAGTAGCCAGTAGTTAAACCAAACATCAGCCAGCCAACCCACCTTAACCACCCACTCCACCCACTTCACCCACCCGGCTCACTTTCTTGGGCACGCCCTGCGCCCGGCCACGTTGACAGCCACTTAAAGATGTGCTTGCCAGCGATAAGGTGTTTTGTTTTGGTTTTGGTTTTCGGTTTTCGGTTTTGGTTCTCGGTTCTCGGTTCTGTTTGCCCCCACTCGAAAGTCAGTTGTCCCCGCCCGCGCTCTGGGCCAGCTCTGGCCCATGTTCGCTGACAATATGTACATATCTTTATTTATGGTAAATTGGGTGATTTACGTTGCGGCCGATAAGCGTTTGCTTTTCAGCGGCTGCCGCTTGGTCCTTGTCGCTCGCTGTGTCTTGGGACGGGGCATGTCCTGTCGCTTGTCCTGGCCTGCCATCTGAATTGCCAGCTCACCAGCTCAAGTCCTTGACTGGGTGCACAAGTCAACGCCGCTAAATGGCGTCGGCATTATTTGGGGCTTTTATTTTTGTTAGTGGGGTTAAGAGCACCAAACAGGGACAAACAAAAAGACGCGGCTGTCACCGCAGCCTGAAGTCAAAGCCAAAGCCAAAGCTGAAGCTGAAGCTGAACCTGAAGCTGAAGCGCGCCAAACAATTTGTGTCGGAATTAAGATAATAGATTACATTTAAATGTTTTCTCTCTCTCTCGCTTTTTTTGTGCTCGTTCACAAAGTGAAGAGTATATTCGGTTTAATGCAATTGTCTAAAGCTACAGACTTGAAACTGTGAATACGATTTAATGTATTCGAAGGGAGATTTTTAAAGTTAGAAATAGTAAACTTTTTATTTACTATTTTTATTATAGATTATCTTGGGATAGGTCTTAGGCTCAACAAATTTGGTAGACAGTTTTCTGATAGCTTCTTAATTAATTAAGTAAGTTATTCGCTGTTTTAAGCGGACGAGTATTGCGGGGTCGGTTACACCCGATTGCAGTGTTTTTTTATTATATTTTTTATTTGGGAGTCTCGGCTGAAAAAGGGTTTCGCACGCGTATCTTTGAATTTTGGGCGTCGCAGCTGACGTCAACCGCTGAAATTGACGTCAAGCCTGACGAGCTGATAAGCAGCCCGGTTGCAGGACATTGCTAGCATGACATTGGCCACCCATTAACACCCACTCAGGCGCACACCCGCACACACACTCACTCGCCTGTGTTTGAGCAATAGCTGGCTGGTCCTTATCACGCTCGCTCTCGTCCATTTTAATGAGTGTGAAAAGTGAGCTGGTTTTATGGCACTCACTTTCGGCTTGGCTTTCAGCTTGGGGTTTGGCCACGTCCAAAGGTGGACGTTTTATGTTAATGAGTGTCATCAACGTGGAGATTTGAGCTGCACCCTGAACCCACAGCTAAGCGCACATTAATGATGTACATCTGTCAGATATGGCCTAGTGACTGTCCTGACTGACTGACGATTTGGCTGGGACTGCGGTTGAGTGGCTTCGGCTTTGGCTTTGGCTTGAATCGAATTAATTATTTGCGGCAACCACTTGAATTTCAATCGAACCTTTGTGCGCTAATCGCATTTCGCTAGTTCTCCTTTTCTATGCAAAATAGCGACAAATTACAGCAACAACAACAACTACAACAACAATAGGGATAACAACAGGAATAACAACGAGTAGCAGCAGCATCAGCAGCAGGACAAAACTGCAATTACAGCGCAAAAATTGGTTAGACACCAAGCCGAAGGCGAAAAAACAATGCAGACTGCAAAATGAAATCAACTTTTTCTACACTGTTTGCTTCGCTTCTTCTGCTTCTTCTTCATCTCTTGGCGCTTTCTTTTTGCTGTTCTACTCTTTTTTTTTGTCGTTGCTAACACTAAATGCCACCTGCTTAGCGCTACTTCAGTCGGAGCCACTTAATGAGATTTTGTTGAAAATTACATTTGGGATTTTTTGTTGTTGTTGTTGTTGCTGCTGTGGTTGTTGTTGCTATTGTAATCGGTTGTCTTTCAGTTGAAATATTTAATTAACACCTTTTGTACTTTTGCCAGATATGTACCCATTGTTCGACATTCGTTTGTTCCAGAAAGCAACTCGAAAGAATGAGATACGTAGTCGTATACGTGATATTCGACTAGCTGACAATTGCCAAAGTTGTCCTCAGAATTAAATTTGTTGTTGCCAAGCCTTCAACCTGTATATCAAGTACAAAGTAAGTGAGCGGTTGTTACCGACTATGCTATACTCTGTTTAAATTAACTCTTTTGAGTTGAAATTACTCCAAAATATAAACAATTTTATAAAACACGCAATATTTCGACTTGCTTTCGTCATTTTTTCTATGCACACATTTCTAGTTAGCTTTGTTTGGCTTGATTGATTGCTATCTAGATAAATATTTTGGATTTATTAAAAAATCGAGAATAGAACAAATTGATGTTTGTCAACGAACTGAACAGTTTGATAACAAGCTTATTTGCAGCTCGGCAAATACAATGAAATTGTTGGATGAAAATGTTTTTCAAATTAAATGGCAACATTGTTTTCAGTTCGGCTCTTCGATACTTGTGAAAACAAATTTCAGTTTATTTTTGCATTTTTAATTAAATTAAATGCCAACAAGATTACAGAAATTTTACAACAGTAGTTCAAAGCTAAAAATCAATCTCACTCATTCTATCTCTGATTTGTCTCTCTTTTTTGAGATAGAAAATATTGTAGTTTACTCTATTATTATTGTTATCAAAATACACATAGATGCACACACACGCACAACAGACAGGCGCAGCAGCTGAAAGGATAAGCACTGAATCGAAGTGGGCCTAGGGACAGTTAGAGAGGGGGCGTGGTCCTGGACGTGGACGTGGGCGTCGGTCCATTACAAATGTGGCTGTGTGTGCATTTGAGAAGAAAAAGTAATTAAAAGCGTTACTTGTCGGGATTAGTAAAACATTTTAATTTAGTTGTTGCACAAAAGCAAACGGACAGCAAGAGTTGTGAGAGGGGGAGGGGGCTGTGCGGGGGCGGGTTGCACAGCGAGTCAAACTGAAATGGGTCAATAAATCCGAGCTTAATTTTATTGCTCTGCGCGCGCGTCGCTTTTCACTATTCTGCCAGAACGAAAACGAAAACGAAGAAATATAAATCGCAATGGTAAACAAATCAAAATAAATGAGTAACAAAGGCGGCTGCCCCGCCCCCGCCACGTCTCTCCCCCACTCCACTCCTCTTCGCTCCACACTCAACTTGCTGACAAGCTGACAAAGTGACTCCGAAAGTCTTTCAGAATCTGTCTGGCAAACTGCCGAGCAGCGATTGCGATTGGGTCTGTTCTTCGTGCTGGCTCAGGTCTTGGGATTGCGATTGGAATTGGATCTTGGAATGGGTCTTGGGATTGCCATCGGACGCGCTGGCAATGTAATAATATTGCTCAAGAGTTTCGGGGCTGCAAACATTGTGTACATTTTGGCTCATTTCAATAAGAAAATAGCAAGGCGAGGAAAAAATTTACTAGCCATAAAAGCCAGGACATGTCAGTAGCTGTTGTTGTTGTTCTTTTCCTTCTTGTTGTTGTTGTTGTTTCTGCTGATGAGAATTCCTGGGATAAAGCATATAAACTCGCATTAGAAATGCACGAGTTGATTTGAGTTTCATTTTGTCAGTGAAATAAGCAAACAATGCCCATTGCAACAACAGCAACTATTGGGACAACAGTAGCAACAAAGTGCAGCATCAAACAAGAAAGCATTTTCTTTGTGTTGCCGAAGCTAACATACCCTTTTGAATTTTCAAACTATATTTTTAAAATTAAACGATTATATTATGTTTAATGTAAACACATAGAATTAATTTTTATGTGAGGTTTAACAAGAATTTTTTCATAATTTTTAATGCAATTTTAAGCTACTTTTCTCAATTCTGAAACCAAACTACCATGTTTTTATTTGGCCAATATTTTATGGCACAGTTTTTGGCAACATAGAGAATAAGGTGTATATACAAAAACTATCCATGTCAGTTTTTGTTAAGATAGCTATAAAACTCAGTGACATCGATAAAGACAGATGGACATAAATATACATATATGCTTAGAGTTATGTACTGATACTTGTATTTATGCTCAAAGATGTCTGCTTAGTAGAGGGTATAAAAGCAACACAGTAACTGTTGTTCCACTACAACTCTTTATTGCTGTTGTCCTGGCACGTTTTGCCCGGCCTGCGCAACATTCATTTCCTGCTGCTAGGTCTGAGCTTTGGGCTGCTGCAGCTGCTGCTGTTGTCGTTGCTGCTGACTTGGCCACTGGGTCGTGCTTTGTCTTGGCTCGGGGCTGCTTCTTTTTAAATGCGCGTAAACTACTTAAAGGACGCATCCGACGTAGCGACGTCGACGTCGATGCCAACGCCGCCTATATTATATTTTGCCATTTTGTGAGCAAAAAGAGGGAAAAACAAATAACAAGTAAAAACAACAACATCAAGCAGCTGGAAAACATATTGCCAAAGTGCAAAACAGCGAGCATAAGATGCGTTGAAAATCTTTTATCAGTGAAATTATTTGCCCAGGGACAACGTACAGAATAAATGCGCGCCCAAATGGCAAAAAGAAATAATGCCAAGGCGAACGACTGCGAAAATGGACAAAGCCGCCTGGCACGAGGGATGCGGAAAGGGGGCTGGTGAGGGGGCTGAACACAAAGGCAAACTGGCCAAAACAAGTCTGGCCCCAAGTTGCAGGCCAAATGTGTTGGAAAATTTCTTACTGCACGGTTATAACAACGTTGGCGAAAAGCGTTTTTCCTTGGCAGAAATCTGCGCCGGCCCCAAGAAGTATGCTACACTTTTCTTTAATGGCAGTCGCGTCGCTTTTATGTCGCACACCAAAAACAAAAAAAAAAAGGAAAAAAAAGAGCGAAAAGCAGCAACAAAAGCAAATAGTTTGCCAACAGCACAACGAATCAGCAATACCTTAACTTCAAGTGGGAGAAGCATTTGCGAGTGAAGTTTTGTTTAAGGCAGAAAGAGCTTAAATACAATCGAGCACAACTCAACTGCTCGATTTTAAGGTGAAACAGCATATATATATAGGGCGTATAATGTACTCCATAAAATGCTTTTGCGAGCATGTAGACTGGTTTCTTTTTTCGCTAGGGTATTGCCTGATATGGGCAAAAAGCAGCCGTAAAAAGGCTAAGTTACCTTGGCAAGCTGCTGCTTTTATGGCTGGCCAGCATTTTTTTGTTTTTTGCATTGCTTTTTTGAGGGGGCGTGGCTACTCACCTGACTGCTGCAGACAATGCGCTGCATTATTTAAAGAAGAAGAGCAAGAAGAAGAGCGAGAAGAAGAGCGAGAAGAAGCAGCAGCAGCGGCAGCGAAAGGCAACGCGCAAAATGCAATTAAAGCGCCGCTCCAGCGACGGAACCTTTCAGAAATCTACTCGTAAAATTTGCGCATGCATTGGCAGACAACAGAGACATAGACAGGACGCCGAACACAACAACCACAGCAACAACAACAACAACAACAAATGCAACAACAACAACAGCAACAGTAGATGAAGCTGTAGCTGTGGCTGTGGCACGCGCTGTGCACAACTTTCAGACAACTTCTAAAAATACTAAAAATACTTAATTTAGCTGGAAAATGTCGCTAGCTTTTGTTTTTCCGAGCGCGTAGCAACCTTACAGGTAACAGCCAGCCCCCTCCTTGCCACCCCGCCCCCCCTTTGGCAACCCCTTTCGAGGAGCGCCTTTTCCTGCTGCTGATGTACGTGCAAGCCCAAGAGCAGTGTGTGTGTGTGAGCATGTGTGCGTGCGTGTGTGTGTGTATGTGAGTGTACTAAGTGCAGTGTGTGTGTGCATTAGAAACGCTTATGACAAACGGATATTAAGTTCAGCAGTCACGTAGCTCAGGTAAAATTCTTTTACGATAATTTTTTGCGAACAGCAACAGCAACAACAACATGAGGAAGACGGAGTAGTAGAGGAAGAAGAAGATGAAGAAGAAGAACAAAACAGCAAACATTTTCAACTGCGAAATGAGCGCTGACTTTTTGAAGTTGTCTAGAAAGCCTTTTCGAGTTTTTAAGAAGCTTGCAAAAGTCGTGCATCCGCTCTAAGCATAAACATGCTGTAAACAGTGAAAATGGGTTAAACTGAGGGTATAACAGCTAAGGTATATAACTAAACAAAAGCCAAAACAGTCTTTTAGTACAATCAATTTAGTACAATTTAAGATCTCTTTATTATTTTCTTTTAAAAGTCGAAAATTTCACATAATGTTAAAATTTATTTATATATTATATTGTTTTTTTTTTCAGAATTTTTCAGAAATTTCGGAGAGTGTTAAAGCTGAAGATATTACAATTTGGTATGTACATTTTTTATTTTATTTGCTTATTTATTGAATACTTTCTATATTGTGGGGAGAAGAAGAACATGTATTTAGTACGTACAGGGCATCTCCTGGTCGGACACTCTTAATTTTGTCAATTTTACTGGCCTTAAATTAGCCAAAACTCGAGCTCTAGTGTTAAAGGAGAGTAAGAAGTAACCATTAGAAGATATTTCCTTGCATAATTGAATTGCGAGTCCACTCGACTTTTCATATACACAAATTTAAATCTAAACGTTTAGTTTTGTGTGGTGTTGTTGTTGTTGCTGTTGTTGTTGCTGCTGCCCTGTGCTTTGCTTTGCTTTGCTCAATTATTTGCGATCTACATGATTACATTTTAAGCACAATTTATGCAGGCAAGTGTAAAATGTTGTTTAGTGCACACGAGCTCTATGCACAGACGAGCAATTGTTACGTATACGAACCGTTGCCAGTGCCCAACAGCAGCAGAAGCAGCAGCTGAACGAGGGCAACAGTTTTCAAGTGTCGTGTTCATTTGCAATTTGTGCTGGGCGAAACAATTAAAGTGCCCTAAATGCTACACATGTTGTTGTTATCGTAACTGCTGCTGCCCACACTCTATAACGTATATATATATCCATATATATATATATATGTATGTATCTATGTAGCCAGTTAACAATTAAGCCAAAAGCTGTGAGTTTTAATTGTTGA
Organism: Drosophila micromelanica; assembly: GCA_004143825.1. Taxonomy (NCBI): domain Eukaryota; kingdom Metazoa; phylum Arthropoda; class Insecta; order Diptera; family Drosophilidae; genus Drosophila; species Drosophila micromelanica. The sequence goes on from SCDY01001693.1 coordinate 15,710, forward strand.
TGGCTTTTGCCATACGTTCGTTCGTTCGTTGGTTCGTTCGTTCACCTTGGCACGAGGTGATGTTCCCCGGTTGCAGCTGTTTAATAAATTCTTGTGCTACATATAAATATTATTTAATTAATTTGCGAGCAATGCTGGCAACTCTGGCAACTTTCAACGGCTTTCAGTTGGAAGTTTTCAGTTTGCGGCTGCATTTGTTGTTCGGTTGCGCACTGTGGCTCTGCGGTCAGTCAGGACACCCCTTTGGGTATTTTTCGGTTTTCGCTCTTTCGATACCCTCAAAACCATTGCAAATGGCACAAATTAGGGTATATTGCAGTTGTGGGAAAAGGGAAAAAGAGATTTCTGACCACCCTCAAAGACTTGCAATTCTTGCTCAAAATTAACAGTCAATTCGATCGAATTCTTTTTCATTTCTAAAACAATAAATTTATATCTTATAGTAAATAATTTGTAACAGGTACAGGATATCTTCTAGTCAGACACTCTCAATTAGAGACCTCGTTAGGTTTGGAATTTGCCATCAAGGTGCAGCACTCTCTCGCACTTGGCATAGGTGAGTGTGCGTGTGTGTGTGTGTGTGTGTGTGCCAGTGCGTGTGGTTTTTAGTCGGGTTTCGGCTTTATTATTGTTGCACTGCATTGGGTTATACGATTATTGCTGCCGCTTTGGCCAACCTGGCACGATAGTTTCAGTTGCCAGTTGCTCACTTTTGCAGAATGTTTATTAAATTACATATTTAATGCTTCTGCTGCTGCTGCTTCTGTTTTTAAAGTGACCCAAAGACTCGACCACTTGAGCAGAGCTTTCCGCAAATTGTCGGCAATTATATGCCTTCAATAAAAAAGCACACACAGAGCATTTGCTGCGGTTTTTTTTTTGTTGTGTATATGTTCTTCTTGAATTGCCAGCAATTATTTAATGGCCGTCTAATAGCTAACATCCGAGTGGGGAGGGCCAAAACAACAAGCCGACATTAACCTGGTCTTAACAAAGCAACTGGACGCAGCAGTCATAAGAGATGGTGCGGGGGTGGGTGGGGATTCTTGCCTTGTTTGATATCCAAGTAAAATAAAAGCACACAAATTATTACAAATTGCCCCTGGGCGATACCCCCGCCCCGCTCGGTTTGTCCTTCTCTAATTGCCAAGTGCCATAAAAATGCGTTTCGTGTTTTTTTTTGGTTCCCCTTCCTTTTTTTGTGTGCTTTATGTATCTTTGTATCTTTAAGTGAGGGGGGCGCATTCACAAAAGTCGTGCTGTCTGTTTATATTTTTTAATTTCTGGCGGCAACAATAACGCGTCGAAAATACATAAATTCACGTCAATTAATAAGGAATTGTGGAGCGTGGCCAAGCGAAACAAAATGGCGCGCAGCACACAGATTATTACACGTGTGTGTGTGTGTGTGTACTCTCTGAAATGGCCGGGGTGAAGGTCGACGTGGGGGGCACGTGAGATTGTTGCGTACTTCGCCTTAATTGTGCACTAAAGAGCGCTGCGAGGACACGAGTCGAGCGTCGTTCGCCGGAGCTAAATTACGATGCATTTAATTGCTCGGATTTGGCGCACAGATTTATGTCTGTGCCACTAAGTGGCCTGCTTAAGGCTTAAATGGCCGACGACGTGAGCGCGCACTAAAAGTGAAAGCATCGCCACAGCAGAGCACCCGTAACCGTAACCGTAGTCGGAGCCGTAGACCGGATTCGCAGCCGGAGCTAAAGCGACAGCGACAGCCCAGTCTGCCTGCTGCCAGCAGCATCGCGATATGAGGCATATGGCACCCGCATGTGGCATGGAAAAAGCCAGAAACAGGACCAGAAACAGAATCAGAACCTGAACCAGAAGCCAAGCACCTGCCGTCATTGATGTACGTGCTCAACATGGCCATGGCTGTAGCTACGACTAGATCTACGACTACGACTATGACTACGACTAGGACTAGAACTATAACTGGGAAATGGACTGACCAAAGTTCTGCTTAACCCATTGAGCGCCAATTGCACTGTGGGGGGAACTTTGTGTAAAAAGTTTATGAGAATTGGCCAGAATTAAGCAGCTTCGATCGAACAAAGTATTGTTCTTTAAATTTATTAACACTTTTTTCTCAAAGTTTCCTATCATTTTGTGTTTTCAGTCATATTCATTGATTTTTTATGAAACTGTTTTAAATGAATTTCAAATTTAATTTTCATTCATGCAACCTTCAAGTTGAGAAAAGTGTGAAAAATAACTTTAATAAACTTTCACAAAGTTCTTCAAAAAGAGTTCAAAGTTAACAGGATGAAAAGCAAAGGCGATTTGTGTTTTTTCTTTCGCTTGTTATATTTATTATTTAATACGAAAATGTTTACGGTTGCAATTCATTCTTTTTCCGCACAACAAAAAGTTCCATGGAAGAAAAATATAACACTTTTAAATGGAAATTCCTAAATTTAGATCAGTAGTTTTTTGGTCTACATAGAGACCAGAAGTCAAAGTAGGCGAAAAAATATTTTCATTTACCGGAACACTCAGTGGGTTAAAGGTGGGTTAAAGGTGCCCGGTGCGTAGTCTGTGTGCTGGCCAACTGGCAGGCCGGACTGACCTGGCTGGAGCAGGGCAAAGTGTCGCGCAGGATTTTAATTGGAGAGCGTGAAGGAAGCGTTGCATGCAGCAACATAATTTTAATTTAATAATTTCCCGTGTGCATTCGCGTAGAGCGGCGGACTAGGACTAGATGGCCATTACATATGCAGGACGGAAAATCAGTTTAGGAATGTAAATTGATTTTGTGGTAATATGCAATTTGTGGCCAGGACACACAGGAGCTGGCTACAACTATGCGGCCAATGGTGCGTATGCGTAATGTTGGGTCAGCATTTTATTGCGCAAACTTTAAGTTAAGCGACGGTCGGCCAAAGTAAATGCACGAAGGATGAGGAGGAGGAGGAGAAGGAGGAGGGGAAGGACGAACGTAAATAGCGGACAGGACATTGAGCAGCAAATTTAAACAACTTGAGGCAAGGCATAGCTAAGGCAAGAAAGAAAAAAAAATAAAATGAAAGAAAAAAAATGTTCAACTACCAAAGACATTTTCGGGACTGGAGTCGTAAAAACTTGCTAAGAATAAACAGAAATTACCAGGCCGCAAGTAAATAAAAATGTTGAAGCAGAAAAGCTGCTCAAAGGCAGCGAGGATAAGAGGGGGGCAAGGGAAGGGGACAGGGTAAGGCACACGCACACAGGACCCTTGCGGGATGCTTGTCGCTTTGCGCATGAGAAATTTTTGCTTTTTAAATTCTGTAAGTAATGCAAATTAAATTTAAATAGCAAATAGGCAAGAGGCAAACAACAACAAGAACAACTACAACAGCAACAACAACACAACAGCAAATTAAATGCCCAAGTGGTCCGTGGAGCATGGACCATGGTCCAAAACCATTTCTTTGCCGTTCAAGAAACAAATTTCAAAGACAAATAAGCGCCGAAAACAGCAGTAATTAATTTGCGCCGCGTGTGTGAGGGAGACTGTGTGTGCGAGTGTGGTTGTGTGTGTGTGTTTACTTGCAGAACTTTGGGCACAACAATGCCACAACAACAACAACAGCAACAAATGGAGACAATTGCTTGGCGTTGGCTACGTGGCAAGTTCTCTGCTGTGTTCTTGGGCCGAGGAGGCACCGCAGCAACTTTTGGCCAACGCTGCGAGAATCGAGCAGTTAGCAAACTGCACGGCTAACTGTAAAGCGACAACAAGAACAGCAACAACAACAACAAGCGACAGCCACAACAGCTACAAGCAACTTGAGCTGAACAACTTCAAGTTGTTTCCTAGGCCAACAAACGTACCCACACGGCAAAGACAACAAGTGTGATATAGTGTGCGAGTGTGCACGACTGCAAGATACCCTATATATATATATATTAATACCCCGCAAACACACAATTGTCCCTTCGCTATATAATTTGTATTTATAAAACAGACAACAAGTTTCAAGTTAATCAAATCAAAAATGGTTTCTTTCGCCTTTTACGTAAACTTTCACAACTGCAATATACCCGCCTTTATCCACTTTGAATGGGCGTAGAGTATTAAAAGGAGCATCAGCCACAGCAGTAGACGGTGCTCTGAAAGAAACTGAGAAGTGCGGGGGTGCGGGGAAACGTCTTTGCTTCGTTAGTTGCCGTTGAACATTTTCACACATTTTCCCAGCGTACATGCGGTTTAAATTCAAATTTGTTAGCAACAAACAGACAATTAATTTCGCATATTCCAAAGGACGCGCCAAAGTCGCTGCTGCCTCTGCTGCTTGTGTCCTGGACAAGACATTTACTGCGCCCCTCCTTAGACACCCCTCCCCCTGCTCCGACACCTCTCGCTTGTCGCGCCGTCTGGCTCGTTCAGCCGCGGGCACAATGGGCTTCTAAGTGATGACTGCCTGGCCCGCAGGACGACAGACACAGGGACAGAGAGACAGACAGGCAGGCGCTTAGCTGCTCCTTTTACATATGTGCCAGCCACGAGGCTGTGGCTGTAAATGCGCCTGCTGCTCGGCCCCGCCCCTTATTATAGGCGTAAATAAATTCTTTCTTTTTTGGCATTTGAATTTTAAATGTTATTACTTTGTTGCAAATTGATCAGTGCGAACATCAGAGGAACGCACGCCTGCTGCTAATTTATTCATTGCGCATAATTGTTCAGTCAAAGGGCGCGAAAGAACACTGGGAGAAAAACATGTGTACTAAGATCAAATCTCTGTTCAAAAACTTAAAACTAGTTTCAAAGATAGAACCTTATCTACTCTTTTTAAGAACTAATTTAATTTTTAAATTTGTGTCACGAGCAAAGTTTTTACTTTTTATAAATCACAACATTACATAAAAATGTATCTAAAATTGTCAAAAACAAAACGGCATAGATTCGTTACCGTTCTATTTTTTTAAAGTGTATGCGAACTTTAAGCAGCAATTGTTAAGCAAGGCAACTTTAAGTCAAGTTTATTTCACGGATAGCCTTGGCAGCTGGATAGATTTGGCATTTGGAGGCAATGGCAGGCTAGTTGGCCAGGCCGGGCGTATTAAATTTCTCAATTAATCGACAATGTTTGCAGGCGCCACAGTTTCCATAATTGTTGTGGGAAAATGTGCTGCTGTTGGTTAGGGGGAAGGAGATGGGTAAGGGGGGTCGTGGTTTATTGTGTTGGCTAAAAAGCCAGTGGGGGGTCATTTGGTGTCTGTTGATTTCCATTAGCAAGTACATAACTTAAAGCCAAGCCAAATGGAGGAGGGTTCCTGAAGAACTCAGGAACTAAACGACTCAAGGACTCAAGGAAGTATTCGTGAATTCGCATAACTATCGCAATTGGGGCAGCTGGCTTGCGCTTGGCGCGCGTTCAATTTCAGTGCAAACAAACCTAAGGACATGTCAAGCGCAGCACGCGTGCACAAACAAAAACAGGAAACCCACAAGCACAAACACACACACACACACACACACACACACGCACAGACAGACAGAGAGACTGGAACAGGGAAGGGGGGGAAGGGAAGCAGGACTCGACAAACGTTTATATGTTGGAGGTGTTGGAGCCATAGACAAAGATTAAATGACGCTCATCATTCATATGCCAGCGACAGGGGAGAAGCAAGAAGAGCGATGGGGCTAAGTAGGGAATAGGGGAGGGGAGGTGAGGGGTGCGGAGGTACTGCATGCGGCCAGAGGTCCTGTAATGTAGTGCCATAATCCTTGGCGCAATTTTTGTGTACACAAACGATGTTGGAGCAATATGTCGTAATATCCGTAGCCTGTTTTTATTTGCGCCGCATACATTTGTATGGCCTACACACACTCGCACACACACACACGCACACACACGCGAGTCGGCTGACAGGACTCGTTCAGAACGCACTTGGGCCACAAAACGCAAAGACCCAGTGAAAAGTACTAAACGTGGCTATGATTTAGCGTTTTATTATTTGCCCTGGCATCGAGCTGGCAGCTGCTTTGGCCAGGTTAGGCAGCTTGGCCAGGCTGCCAGGTTGCCAGCCAGGTGTAACAGCTTGTAACGAGCCCGGCTCGTTGCGAACGTGACCGTTTGTGGGCCTGGCTTTGAGCAGGCCCGCCAAAAATGGGGCCAAAAACCAAGTTGGCAGCACGAATCGCTTGGCATTGTAGCCACTTCATCAATTATTCTTAAGCATAAAATATTTGTCACTTTTAGTAAATTTATTGTGACAAGCGTTCCACACCTACACACACACACACACACACACACACACACACACATATATACAGAGAAAAAGAGAAAAACGACTCTGCATATGAATCACGTGCGTAATGGCAAACAAGTCCTTTTCAGCCTGCCTTTGCTTTTACCGTTTCCGTTGCCTTTGGCTTTCCCTTCCTCTCCTGAACTGCTCCAAGTGGACAGCATTTTGTTTTAGACGTATTTCTAGTTTGTTCCTTTATACATATATATATATTTTATGTTTGCTGCGTATTTGTTGCTTTATTTATGCTTTGACTTCCACTCGAGTTGGTTTTTGCGCTCGGCTCACGCTACGTATACGTAATACAAAAGCCGCTCCCATTGAATTAAAAGTGGAAGTTGGCGTCAAGCGTCGCCCCAGCGGAAGCTTTCAACCAGGCGGCGGCAGCCTCAGAAGCTGAAGTTGATGCTGATGCTGAAATTGAAGCTGCCGCGCCCACAAATCAGATAAGAGCCGCCTGATTATAAACATATATTTTCTTTCCTTCTGTGTTTGCTTTGTTTTTTTTTGAGTGTGTTTGCCAAATCATAAAACTGGCGCTGCTTGAAGTTTGCCGACATGTTGCTTTCCAATTTTCATCATGCATATGCAGGGGCCAACGGAACAGGAAGGGGAGCGGGGCTGGGGTCAAAAGCAGTTACAAAAACCCATTTAATCCCACGCTAAATGGGCGCAATGTAAACTGTTGACATTTCAGCCTGTGCTGCATGACACTGCTCTGGTTGGGGGGTGGGCGTGGCATGTTGCGTTATACAATTGTTGTTGTCGCAGGACATGCTGCCGCTGCTCTTGTTGTTGTTGCTGCTGTTTCTGAAGTGCACTCGCCTCTAAACAGCAATGTAGTCGTCGCTTGCAGTGTGTTTGTTAAACACCTACACAAATGGCGCCTACCTGCACCCACATCCGGCCAACAGCAGCAGCAGCAGCTTGACAAATATTTTTGAGTCCTGTGTGGAAAACAAGGAAAGCGCCAGGGCAACTAAATGAAATGCCAGCACATGAGAATTGCATTGCGAGAACGGGCAGAAGTGGGGGGACGATAGGCAGCGACAACAGTGGATAACAGCATAAGAAGGAGCTTGAGGGTGGGGATAGGGGTGGGGTAGAGGGAACATGGCCGCAATCACGTGCCAACATGCAGGTGAAATGCAAATAATTTTTGTTTTCCCCTGTTACGTTGGCATTTTTTTCCCCTTTACTTCTCGTTGTTGCTGCTGCTGCTGTTAGCTGCTCTCATCGTTGTTGCTGCTGTTGTTTGCTGCACACATACACACACACACACACGTTAGGGAAATATCTAAACAGGCAAACATGAGACAAGAAATACAAAAAAATAGAAAAATACTCGACTTTACGTGGAAAATAAGAAAGGAAAAAAACCCATTTTATACACAGATAAACAACGAAAGCTAAATGCTCTTTTAAAGCCACTTTAAAAGTGACTTTATTGTTGATAATTTTAATAGTCATTAAATTCATTCTTCACAAAAGTTGATAGGAAATATGCAATATCTTGGTAAAGGTGTAACTATTGAATTCCAGCATAGGTTTTTGGATGTTCATTAAAATATATAATTTGTTAAAAGTAAGATTTAAAAGTTCTTTTATCTGATTGATTGATTGAGTTCTCTGTAGTGGAAATGTATGATGGCAAAAAAAAATTCTTGAAATAAGAATTTTAAATTCTAGTTAGGAAATGTGTTTTTTGTCCGATTTATGACAACACCTGATGCGAATAGATTTTTCTCAGCTTCTGTCTCTAAGCTTGCACTTATCTCCTAGATTATAGATTCGAATCAATGCAAATATAAAAATTTTTGTCAGCATTCTGTGGGTTTATCATAGACTACTTTGAAATGCTTTTGTCTCTGTTGCATGCCCCGCTGCGTTGCCTTGGCATCGTTCTGTTTTTGTTTTTTATACCCTGTACCCATTGAAAATGGGTAAAAAAGGGTATAATGGTTTTGTGCAAATGTATGTAACAGGCAGAAGGCATTCTTGATCAGCATCACGAGCCGAGTCGATTTAGCCATATCCGTCTGTCTGTCTGTCTGTATGAACGCGTCGATTTCAGAGACTACAAAAGCTAGAAAGCTGATCGTGGACTCATTCGGTTCGTATATACCATACGCAGATCAAGTTTATTTCTAAAGATCGATAACTTTTTCCGTTTTCTTATTATCGATATTTATCGTTTTTTGACTCGGTTTTTTGAGCATAACTCCCGGCTATCAACGCTAGAGCTATTAAATTTTTTTTAATATGTTTGCGTGAAGCAGACGAAGAATTTAAATCTTTCAGGTTTTGGATACCTCTCCCCATTCGCCCCCAATATCGACAAAACCATAAAAACCGCAAATCAAATACTACAGACTTGCAAATTGGTTTGTACATAGATTTAGATGCCCCTAATAAGTCTTGAAAATTTCATAACAATCATACATTTAGTTTAGAAAAAAACAAGGATTTCGTTTTCATAGTGGGGGCAAGCGCAGTAACCTAGTAAAGTGCGTGCGGCATGCATCAGTGTGTGTGTATGTGTGAATTTGTG
>SCDY01001694.1:0-24488 GCA_004143825.1 Drosophila micromelanica
TTGATGCCCCTAATAAGTCCTGAAAATTTCATAATGATCATACATTTCGTTTAGAAGAAAACAAGGATTTCGTTTCTGTACTGAGGGCACGCGCACCGATGAAAGTGAGCGCTACGTGCATTTGTATATATATGTGTGTGTATGTATGTGTGAATTTGTGTATGTAAGTGTAAACGAGCTGAAATGTTTATAGAACCAGATCGCAGGGTTCAGGGTATCTCCTAGTCGTTTTCTATGTTTATCTTTTCTTGATAAATTTCAAAATCTAAATTTTTTTCAATTCTTTTTTTTTTTAATTCTTTCAATAAGAGAAAGATTGTAATTACTGTTTTAACGTTTATGAACTACTTTATGCAGAAAATTTATAAAAATAGTATAAATTATAGTTATGCCTGCAATATAATATTTTGCTATGCTGTTTTGTTTTTATTCAATTTTATTACCTTGGTATCAGTTTTATAATTATATTTCTTTAATATATTTTTTGCAAAAATACTTTTTGAAAACCCCTTCATTTATGGATCCTAAAGTTTCTTCATATGCTCAAAAAATAATATATTTAAAGGAACAAAAGATAGCCTTAGTTTGTATAAGACAAATCAATTTTATATGCGCAGCCTTACAAATTTTGAAAACATTCAACATTTATTTTAATCAAATTGTAAACAGGATTTCAAATTTTTAAAACGACCCAAACCAGCTAGGAAAACGGGGTATCAACATGTGAGTGGGCATTTTATGTTAAGCTGTTCAAACTGCCACAACATTTAACTCTTCAATCATGGTTAAAAATGGACTTAAGCTCACCTCTTGCCACACGCACTCACACACACGCGCCACACACACACAGGCGAGTAAGTTGTTCAATGTAATTGAGAAAAATGCGAGGCATTTGTAAAGGCAGCCGAGCTCTGTTGCCGGCACTTTTGTGGCTATTTGGGACAAAATTTGTTGTAGGAATATGGTTTATATGTGCTATATATATGTATATATGTGTGTGGTATGAGCACGTGGCTCATGTTGGGTGCCATGTGGCGAGCAGTTAACCGCATGAGCGATGTCCCTTGTGGATGTGAACTCCATTATGTGCCGGGACACATTAGTTTACCGGCCGCTCCTCTTCAAAGAGCCCCCATCTTGCGGGCAGTCATCAAAATCAACACTTGCTAATGACTTAATTGTTTCCATTAGAAACTCGTTGCTAAATACATTTCCACAATTTTTCATAGTCATTTTTTGCACATGTGGGTTTCATCCAGCGCCTGGGGCCACAGCAATTCCTAAATGCAATCCTAGACTAAATGTCTGTCTATATTGTAATTGGTGTTGTTGCCGCACGCAGACCCCAGTTGGATTTTGGAGAGGGGGTTGGGTGGGATGGGATGGCACAGGAACAGAGACAACACGTGCGCTGTTACAAGCGTTGACGGCGTGGCGTCGGCTTCATCATTTCATTGTCTGCCTAGTCTGCCCGGCAGGATGAGGGGCACAGGGTATGTAGTGTGTGGTGCGGGGCGCCCAACATGGACGTTCACGTTATTGATTTTCTTGGGGCTAGCACAACAACCACCCCGTTAAAAGTCGATTGGAACCTAAGCTAAAGAGCTAAAGCATCCTTTCGCATTTCTCTCTCTCGCGCCCTGATTTAGGGGTTGGTTTGTTTTCCACCCCACCGTGGCAAAATGGCAAAAGTGAAAACCGTGTGCGCTTCAAGCGACTGTCGCTTATAGCGTCCGGCATGAACTTCAGTGTAGCTCAATTTGGCAGCCAAGCTGGCCAGCATCCTGTCCAGCATCCATTGGATGCCGGCGCATGCGCATCCGCCACTGTTGTTTACCTTTTTGGGATGCTGAGTTTTCGCTCTCTCTCTCTCTCTCTGGTTGTTGAGGAACGTGGAAAACGCAATCCAAACGGATTCCAGTGGCTAGCGAAACGTGTGCTTTGGTTTTGGCCCAAACGCCTCCACAAGCAGACGCGCGCCTCGCCGACGCTCATTCGACTTGGACCTGGCGCAGCGGATGCAGCTGCCGTGTGCCCGGTGTCAGTGCTGTGGCACTGAGTCCTGAAACCAGCTACCACGAGTTTTGTGTTTTTATTGTGCTCCCGCCTTTTACGATGTGGATAATGGCCAGCAGCCAAAGGAAGTCGCTGCCCAACATCTATGGGCGCCCATTTCTAGTTGTAAACAAAAGGCGTGCTTTGACTTTCAGCTTTTACGATGCCTGATGGTTGATGTCTCTCGAGATGTCACCGAGATGTCATCACAATAAAGCCCGTCAAATGTGTAAATTTCATTGGGTGAGTAGCTCGTTTGAAGATTCGACAAAGAACCCAAAAATAAGAGAAGTAATCTTAAATCCTAAAAGTTGAGTGTCAATAAAAATGTTTGAGTGGTTTAGTGATCAAGTTTAAGATCTTAAGTAATCTTAAAATTATTTATATCAGTTTACCTATACATATAAACCTGTGTTTTGATTTGAAAATTAATTAAAGTTTAATTATAGTTCTTATTTGTCTTAATCACAATTTTTAAAAAATATTATCTTCTAATATTATTTTAAGAACATTTTACCAGCATATTTCAAATGTAACGAATGCATTCATATAAAACAAAAATTTAAAACAATATCGTAACAGCTTTTACGACCAAACAAATTTATTCTATTTTAAATATGAAACTATATTTATTTCAAGATAAAGCCACGATCTTGTCAGACAATTTCGTTTAACGGCTCAGAAAATATTAACGGTGTGCTTACAGGGTATTTGACTTTGTATATACTTGCCATAAATTAGTTTAAATTAGTTCATTTTTCTGAGTCAGTTTATAAGATAATAAAGTCAATATGCATTGATAGCTAAAGATTAATAAACGACAATTTTAAAAATTGATATCTTAAACCAGCTGATTAAGAATTTAAAATTCACACAATTTTTATTTACCTTTAAAAAAATGAAGCTTGGAATCCAATTTTATGCTTATGGTATGCAGCTTTTAAAATTGTATCGAAAGCTTCATTTCTAGCACAGGAAATAGGCGCTGTGATCAGTTAATTAAACTGTGTTTTTTGTACATAATTAAAATTTAAATATATTTGTATTACCTCTTTTTAACATTGGCATTAAACCTGACAGTGAATGTCAGATTCGGTAGAAAATAATAAATTTAATAATAGATAACGATAATGATAAAGATTAATAATTTGAAACATAGACAAAATAAAGAATTTTTTAATGTTATTCATATTATTTTATTATAATTATTTTTGTTATGCATTTATGTTAGTTTTATTGTCATTTTATTGTAATAAATAGAAGGTTTTGGAGCTTAGGGAAATGCATTAAATGCATTCAACATTTTTAAATGGTATTTCTTCATAAGCTGTGATTTGCACTGTTTTACAACATTAATTACACTATATAAAATAGCTTGGGATTCAAGCCCGGAAATCCTCCTCTTCATATAGAGCACATTTAATAACTAGTAATACAAATATTAAATATAACATTTTCTAGTCTGCGATTTGAGCCCGTATTTAAATTTAATTTTTGGTCTTAATAAAAACTTAATACATAAAGTCAAGTTATATTTAAACTCATCCTTAATCCTGCTTTTATAAAGACACCTGGTATTTATTTAATAATTAATACTCATAGCTTCGTGGCCTTATGTTTTGCTTTTGATAAGTAGCACATGCAAATGTTAATTGCCACGCCCACCGCACAGAAAATGGGTGTGCGAGCTAATTATGGCCATATATAACGGAACGAGTATATAAGTAATTGCATTGTAATTAATGCAGATAACTGGTTGCATTTGTGTTTGTGAAGATAAATTAGTAATGAATTATCGATGGGTCTATTGGAGCATTAATTGAAGTCTCGCCTTTGATTTATGATGCGCAATTTATAGATGAATGCGTTCGCCAATATCCGATGCAAAAATCCGAACACGGACAAAGTTCCGGTAAAAAAAAAAACAAAAGAAAAAGCTGTAAAAATAATATTTAAATAAGATTAAAAGCGCCAGCAAATTGCGCTGTAGGAAAATGTGCATCAATAAATAATAATTTAAATATTTGATTTTATTCCATTTTATTTTATGTGGCAAACATAAAATGAAATTAGCCTGTGTCGCTTAAAGCCGATGGGAGTAATAGAGATTGGGGTAGGGGGAAATGACAGTTTTCATGCATGTCCTGGCAAGTTAAGTCCGTCTCGGCGGTCGCTCTACTGGCTGCTTGTCATTAATCCCAGCGCGTAGAGACAAATGGAAACTGCTTTGCCGCTGACACATGGCTCCTGGTTGGGGTTTTCGGGTTTGGCTTCGCATTTGGTCGTCTCTGCTGCTACTGCTGCTGTTATTGCTGCTGTTGCTGTTGCTGCTGCGGTTGTGGTGCGTGCTCAAATAATAAATTTAACTAATTGTCGGGGGCCGATTGGCAAACAAAGACAACAGCTCGCGCACAACATTTACAGCAAATCCTGATTTGCATTCAAAATTTGTCCTTGCCCTAAAAATAAAAAAAGAACAAGCAAGAACGTTGCAGTCGGGCGTTGCCGACTGCGGTATGCTCGTTCAAGGTTTTAACTGTTATTATTATTTTATGAAATTTCGATTTTTAAAAATTTGTCGATACTTGCACTTGCTCTCTTACTCGCGGATATAAGTATATATCCAAAATTTCAAGCTTCTATCTTTAATAGTGGCAAAAAAATTGTGATCATACAGACAGACGGACAGCAAGGCGGACAGCAAGACGGACATTGCACAAAACCAATATACTCTTTTCACTTCGTGAACGAGCATAAAAACTTTTACCCAAAGCTGCAGCTTCATCCGCATCTGAACCGGAATCTTTAAAGGGCGTTGCGATGCCACTTGCAGGTCCAAAACAAGTACGGAATGAATAGCCGCTGTGAGTGCATTCGAATGGGAATGCGAATGGGCGCGCGAATGAAACATTTTTGGCGCGCCGCCAAAAATTTGTCGAGCATATTTTCACAATACCCTGACAGGTTAGAAGAGGATTCCATTAACTGTGTTAAGGAAGGCACTCATAACAAATGTGCTCTATAGCGTAGCAAATTTATATTTATATATAATTAAATTTATGAAATTGACTCTTGAAATATGGTAAAATCGTTTGGAAAGGGAATGTAATTTTATACTTCGCAGTAGAAAACAAAATGCTCTGAATTTATAAAATAACCATCAAAATTTTCAACCTCTTAAATGCTTTATTGATATTTTGAATGTCTTTCCCCAAAAATGTATTATTTAAGCTGCTTTTGTGTTTAAGGTAACACAATATTATTTTTTTAAATTTGGTTAAAACTCTTCTTTTTTTAATGTTCAAGTGGCTAAGAGATTGCTGTAGCTAAGCCACATCAAAATGTGTCAATAAAATTGTAATCATAGATTAAGTTGAGCCCGATTTAAATTCAATTAAATTGAACCAATATACAATCTATAATATTTAAATGGAAAACAGCTAAAGAAACTTGGCCTAATAAATTTAGGAATATTAGGAATGGTAGGAATATTTGCTATAAGCCTATGAAATTCCGGATCTATTAAATTTAATTAATCGCAGTTAAAATTGAAAAAATACAATACTCTTATAAATACAATGCAAACTATTGCGTTTCAATGTAAATGCGATGAAAAAAACAGATTTATGTTACTCTAAAGTTTTGGTTAAGGGTAGTCCACAGTCAAACAGACCGTTTTGTAATTGTTTTATTTAACCCGCAGTAGTTTTTTGGTTTTCGGTCACATCTGGCGCTAACAACTTGGCCTGAAACCCCGTCGCAGCTGCAATTTGGCCATTACACATTGCCATTTATAAAAAAAAGACGCGCCATGTATCGTTTTAATATTTTAACCAATTTAGATAACTGTTTCCATTTGCAATTAAAATGCAGATGCATTCGCTGTTCGCCGTTAAAATTTTTACCAACTGAAATTAAAACTTTTCCTTGACGGCCAAATGGGCGTGGCTATCAGCGCACAACTGGGCGCACTTATCTGCATGCCTCGATATCACGTTCGCCTGCTCTTCTTGGTTCGTTTATGTTTTTTTGTTGGGCTGTGCCAAATTAAAAAAGAAATAAAATTTGAGGCCGCGTTGCCAACGCATTTGCATGTTAAGAGTTTCGCACTGTGCGAATTTTATTTTACCAGCGCCTCCATCCCCCCGCCACGCCCTTTGCTGACGTGCAGCGGAAGTGGTTTCGGTCTGGTTCTGTGGTGTTGCCCATTTTCTGTATTTGTGCGTTATTTTTTTATTTTATATTATTTTTGGTAGCAATGTCGGAAGTTTTGTGCAACCGCCATTTTTGTGTACTGTGTGTTGCGTTTGGCAGGACGCAGGATCGCAGCGCCGCAGGACGTCGGTGCGAGGCAGTCAAGAGGAAGTGACAAGGCAAAGAAATATTTCGTTCCGCACATTTAAAGAAATAAACACAAATATGAATGAGCTGCTTGCAACATTTGTGTTAAGTACAATTTACCACTTGACTTGACACTTTACAGTTTTTTCTCACAAATGTAAAAGGGGAAGACATTTTTCCAAATGGGCTTCTAATGAGCTTTACATTTGTGTCTGAAATAAAAAGAGAAATGTAAACGCAGAAGTTGAGAAACTTGACTGGAGTCAACGTCTTAAATATCTAATTAGTTGGAAACTTAAAAAGTATTATTATTATTTAAAGTAATATTGGTATAATCGAATGAATTTGACTAGGAAAAACAGTATATTCATAAGCTAGCCTGTAATTTTAACCGATATCCGATAAATGTTAAAATACTACTAAATATTAATACTAAAATACTACTGATAATTATAAAATTGATATAACAAATTAAAATATATTAAACGTTGTCAACCTATCTTTAAAATAAATTTTTTCTATTTACAAAATTTTATACAAAAAAATTTCAATTGCTTATAAGCTTAGTTAAATTGGTAAAAATGTTAAAAATTAAAAAAACTAAAACAATTTGAATGATGATTAATTTTTGACGCTCTTTGTGTTGTCAACTAAATAATTTTCTAAGATACTATGCCATAAGACACTAGCCATAATAGACCAATATTTATCTAATGCTTAAATATTCCCAACCCTATCTTCAGGCAGCTAGAAATTCGCACTTAGCTAAATTAAATATGGGTTGTTATTTTTGCGTCCACCATAAATCAAGCAAATGTCCATTATGATCCAAAAATATAGAATAGCCGAACCGAGCATAGATTGTTGTTGTGATGTGGCGCCAGAGCTGGTAACCAGTTTTTAGCTTAGAGCTTTCAGTTTTTCTGCTTTCAGCTTGAAGGCAGGAGCCAAAATCCGATGCCAAATGATATGCAATTTATCTAGCGAAAATCTAGCTGAAATCTGCTGTGTAATGAATGTTCACGTGATATCCTTATGCGCGTACAGAAACGTCGCGCAGGACCCGAAATGAGCGCTCGGGGTGCCTGCTGCGTGCTGCGTGCTGCCTGCTGCCCGGGACATGAGTAGGTAGCAAGGACATTATTTGCTTTAAGAGTTTCATTATAACATGCATCGCACGCTTTTCTTTATCGCTGCGAGCACATCACAAGGTTGTGCTGGAACTGGAACTGCTGTTGTATCTATCAGCATCAAAATGCGCCACATCCTTGTGTCCTTGCGTCCTTTCGTCCTGCGTACTGCGTACTGCGATTGCCACTTGGCTAGCCCGCATCATGCCACGAGATTCATGACCGTGTGCTGGGCTACATTAAAATGTTGTCAATGCTGTGGAAGGGAAGCCAATTCCAATCCCAAAACCCAATCCTCCCACACACACACACACACACACACACACACACACACACACACACACACACACACGCACATACACAGGAGTCTGCACCCGTATATAAATAAACTGGCGCAATCGCCGGCATCATCGTCGCATCTGCAATTGCGTACTTTTGCGCTAGTCCTTGAAGCAGGAGTTGGGGGCTGTTGAAGCTGGCTTTGGACTTGGGATTGGACTGGAGCTGGAGCTGGAGCTGGAGTTGGGGGCGTAGCGGCAGAATTTGGTGCTGTCTGCGTCTGTTTTTATGCTTGTGTATATTTATGTTTGTGTCTGATGCTAATGCCAATGCGGCGGGCGCCTGGACATGGGTTTAGTGAGGTGTGTCTGGACTTTTGCTTCTTGTCGTCCCAGTCATTGCTCCTCCCCTCCCTGCCCTACCACCCGCCACCTCTGGCCTGTAGCATACAATTTGCATATAATTTGCGTTCATTTTATTTTATTCCACCCGCTTTGCTGCCGCATTGCCCGTCCCACAATGTTCTTGCCGCACAGCACTTGCCACATTGCTTTTTATGCAACGCTTGTAGCATTTACGCTGGGCGTGGCAGCGCCTATTCGCCGTTTGGCGAGCCACCTTATTGATAGCTCAATATCCATCTAGAGCTCGCCAAAAACTTATTTAAGCCTCGCCAAGTCGTTGTCGGATTGACGCCCCCATCATGTGATATCCTGCAGCAGATATTTATGCCAGATATAGATGAAGATTGCACCATTTATAACACATTTATGTGCGGCAGTTGCTGTGTAGATGAGTTGTCCTAGGAATTGGGGTGCCGCATTCGAATCGATTAAAGTTTAGCTGAAAAGCTTATTGCCAAATCTTGTGATAATATACCATAATAATATACCACAATAAATATTAACATAATGCTAAATAACATTTATTATCTGTTTTTACAATGCTGATTAATTTATTAATTTTTAACCAATCGTTCCTATGTTATCTTTGTAGTTTGATGTTTATTAATATGTTCAGAGATTTCCTGATAAATACCATTTTTTATTGTTTATTATTATTATTTCTGCCGATAGCTGATAGCTATATATTCACGAATCCCTCGCATTTTTAAGGTTGTATGTTTATTAATGAATAATTGTCTACCTTCTAATTTCAACAGTTGCGGTTTTCAATAAAGTTTGATTATCTTTTGAGATTAAAAACCTAATGCTCTACATCAAATATTTGGGTAATTAGTCTCAATTAGTTTTTAAACTTTTCGAATAATTATTTTATTAGGTTAGCTGGTATAATTTATATAAGTTAGTTATACTTATTTGTTTTTTGCATATCTATAAAATAAAACATTATTGCCTCGATTTCAGAAAATGTTACTGGAAAATTATGACTTTAAAGTCACTTTAGCTGTTTTCAGTACGGTATTTACCGTGCAACCGTAACTTTTCATGTGCAGTTGCCATCGAATATATTCTGTTATATAAATGTATCTGGCACGCGTACTAATTAATTCTTTAATGCACTTCGAATGTGTCGTTTGCATTAATGTTGCAGTGGATACGCAAAATGACCATTTACATAAATTCAGCGAGAAACGTTGCAAATGACTCCAAAACAGCCGCTTCACCACGCAGATACACTTATATGTAGATATGGCTAATGGGTCGTGGCCGGTTTGGATTATCTCGTTGCTTGGCCGACCAGTTAGATGGGGTTTTGGGTATTTTAATTACACTTTGAATGAATGCTAATTCATAATTGAGTATGTGAGTGCAACTGGCGCAGCTGTAACTGCTGTTTACACAGTTTGTGTCCGTTGTGTCCGGTGTATCTGTATCTGTATCTGGGTCCTGTAAATATAGCTGTATTTGCATCTGTAGCTGAAATGAATGTACAAAGTGCAGCAGTCAAGCGGGCATGCAATTATGCTTGTTTAATTTAAAACAAATTTATGTGCACAGCCCACAAAAACACAAAAACAACTGCAACAAGCAGCAGCGACAGCGACAGCAGCAGCGACAGCGACAGCATCAGCGGATAAAGTAAAGTTGGCCATGGCCGCTGTAAATTTATTAAGACTTTAACACACACCCGCTCACACACTGCGCCTTTGCTGGCAAACATAAAAATGCTGCTGAAACTCTCAGCCAGGACGTGGCACAGCGAGTGTCTGTGGCAGCCGAAAATTACTTGTGCATCCGGTGCAGCAGCTAGCTTTGCGTGCGAATCGCTCCGCGCGGTCCTCTTAGCCGAGCTCAAGGCGTGAGCTTCATGGCGTCTTTTACAGTCCTCTTCCGTTCCCGATGAAGCCATTTTGCCGGCGTTGGCTAAGTGAAAATATGAGCGTGCGGAAGCCAACTAGTTTTGCCAACCCCCTCCTTCTCTCTCTCTCTCTCTCTCTCTCTCTACAACCGACTGCACTGTGTTTTTGTGGGCGTGGCAGTGGCAAACATCAAATGGAATGCGCAAATTGAAAACAAACGACGCGCAAGGCCTTTTTTGGCCTTAAAGAAAGATAAAAAAAAAACCGAAAAAAGCGTGCTAAAATAATTTTTACAATTTTGGCTCGTTGGCTTTTCATTTAGATTTTTGGCGTTGGTCCGAGTTCGGGCCCCGTTTTCGTGCCCCGTCCGGCCTGGCTTTTTATGCAGCCCATTAGGGGTACGTGGCCAAGTCCAGCGGCAGCGGCCGTGCCTCTGGCCCATAACTCACAGCGAACGACCTTCTGGCGCAGACCAAATAAAAGGGGGAGAGAACTTTACAGTCGGGTGTAACCGACAGCGCAATACTCGTTCACAGTGTGGAGATCTGCGTGAAAATTGGGGTATATAGATCAAATCGATTTGTCAAGCCCCAGTGGACATAGCGAAAAAATCTCAAGACCTTATGCAAGGTGTACATACACGACTATATATACCATGTTTTTAGTCTCTAACTTCAGTAGTGGGAAGATTATCTGCGCTCATACGAAAATTACACAAATGCAATATACACTTTTTTACATTGTGAACGGGCATGAAACGAGAGTAAAGAAAAAAAGCTGAGGAACCTTTTAATTCCTCGACAAGGCTGCAACACAGCCAGTACACAGCCAGGAGACAGCGGGCCATGTCCTTTCTCTCGTTTTGCGACTGGGCTTTTTAAGCGATTGCCAAGCCATGATAAATCGTTGGACTAATTTAATTAAACTTTACGGCAGCGCACACAAAATGCGAAATTCCTGCCCAACTTCTGTTCTGTTTTATTTTCCTTATCCTTGTCCACATGACTTGCCCAATTTATGTGCTCGCACTGCAGTTGGTCCAAGCGGAGGACTCGAGCCAAGTTGCATCAGCATCAGTAGTAGCAGCAGCAGCAGCAGCAGCATCAGAATGACAGTCACAGATAAAAGATCCAATTAAGTTTAAACAAATTATAATCATATTGCGTTGAATTCACCAGGTGCATACAAATATGCAGAAGTGGGGTAAAAAAGAAATGCGTCTGGGAAACTCATAAAGTTTCGTGAGCAACCTACTTTCGTTCAAGCCAAAAGGATTCTCAGTCGAGTACCGAAGTTATCTAAGAGGCGAATGGTCAGCCCAGGGCAGCCGTGCTGCCAATCTGTTTAAAAGTTTATAGTCTTACGAGACTTTGCAGAGCAGAAAAAGGTAATGAAAATAAAACAGCGCAAAAACATATTAACTGTTCAGTTGGAAACGTGTAAGATATAAAATAATTGTGTCTTAAGCAAGAAAATAGTAAAATGTTTTTGGTTTAAGCCTAATTCTTGCTAGAAGAAATGAGAAAGTAAGTAAGTGTCTAAGCTATAATTAGCAGGATCTGTTCAAGGAACAAGTTGAGGAAAAACGAT
Source organism: Drosophila micromelanica (assembly GCA_004143825.1). Taxonomy (NCBI): domain Eukaryota; kingdom Metazoa; phylum Arthropoda; class Insecta; order Diptera; family Drosophilidae; genus Drosophila; species Drosophila micromelanica. The sequence continues at coordinate 11,659 of SCDY01001694.1, forward strand.
GCTGTAAATAACCTTCTATTTGCCAATACATTATATCCTTGCATTATGGTGAGGTCGTATCGTAATGAGTACCATATTAAAAATAACATGTTTAGTTTATAATTATTATTTATAACTATAATTTTCTTTTTTTTATTTATTTCGATATAGATAAAAAGTATTATATCATGTAACACTTAAGACCTACATTGAAGCACCTAAAATGCTTAATATCTAAGTAAAAAGGTTTGTGTTTTCTTTTTTAGTGCTTTTTGTTGTTGTTATTAATGTAAATTCATAAGGTAAATCATTAAATAGGGATAATTATAAACAATTTTAAATGTAATTTTGCAGTGTATCACAACTCAGATAGGAACATAAAACATTCAGTGAACAACCTTTAGAAAATTAAATACAATTATTAATTTGTGAATTGTTAATGAGGCTGGTTTGGGTATTTATCTAGTTGAGCTTTGTGTGGCAAAAATCTCATTACGCACATTTGTGACTGTCATAAATAAACAGAATTCTGCTGTAAATTACAGATTATAATGAAAACTAAAATGCAGCTGGGCGCAGCATGTGGCAAGGACTCGTTTTGCGGACACGGATGCGGATACACGGATGTGGATACACGGATGTGGATGCGAATATTTGGCTGTGCGTTTCGAGTGGATGCCAATAGCTTTGCGCTGGGCGCATAAATAACAAATTCATTTTGATTTAATTGCACATTTGTGAATGCAATTTGTTAGCCCGAGTGCAAATAAGTATTATATTGTGTATTATGTATTTTCAAATTATGATTTCAGTTAAGCAATGTGATAAACATTTCAGGAGCGTTTCCTGCGCTGCTGTGTTAAGGATGCACACAATTTTAATATTAAATGCGAAGCAGGAAGCCAGCCAGAACTAAGGTAAGGGTGAAAGAGAAAAGGAAGGGGAGTCGGGGTTGGGCTTGACGTGGGGTGGGGTGGTGGTGGTTGTGGTTGGTGGCTTGCCCAGCAGGACATCTGCTCGCTTGTCGCAATTTCGTTTGCCAATGGACAAAGTTTTGCGTCAAGTATTCGATGCGTTTTTGTTTTGGCCCAACAAAGTTCGCCTTGTTTTTCAAATTGTTATTTTACTTTCGAAATTTTCAGCGCTCTAGGCAAAAACTGGCTGCAGAAACTTTACCTCATATTTATGGCAGTTGTTATTTCTGTTTCGGTTTGCAGTCCTCTTTTTTCTTCCTTTGTTCTCAGCCACCGCAAGGTGCGTGGCATTTATAAACTAACCAAAAGCAATAGCAACCGTATCCGCAAACCCAAAAAACCAAATCGAGTTCTTCATCCTGACCGCATGAATTGTGAGGCAGCGATATTGCAATTTTTGGACATTTGCCAGATTATTGTGTTTTATGTCTTTAAACTACGACACCAAAAACGGACCAAGATAGAGCGGAAGTGGATACAGTGGTGCAGCGGTGCAGTGGAGTGAAAACCAGAAACGCTCCCGTGACCTACCCTGTAGTTCCGGGCTTTTGTTTATAGTGCATTTCAATGCCGTTGTCAATTATCAGAAGCTCGTCTCTACAGGTATCTCACAGGGTAGAAAGAAACAACTCAAAAGTTAAATTTAATTTAAACAAAGTGCATAAAGTTTTTGTTTGTGATAAAGCATAACAAGTCTTTAAATTGTGAATTTATAAATACGATTTGTACACCATGGTTTTTATATTATTTGAGATCTAAAGAATACTTGGTCATATTATCATTTCAATTTTTATTTCCAACTATTATTATTATTAATAGTTACCGCTTAAGTTTAACATAAGTGATAAAAAGAATGCATTACAGCCGCAAATTAATTAAGGTTTCAACTTTTTCGACACTGAATTGTAAAGCTTAAATTTACTGTTAAAGCAAACTAAACATAAACTTAGTGACTTAAATTTCAGTCGCAATGTAAACACAGAAGAGGGGAAAGCGGTGCGAAAAATATGTTTCCATCCAACTTGTCGCAGGTGACTTACCAACTACTTAGCACATAAAACATCAAGTCAACTATGATGCAGACGCCATGTTGCTGGTGAAGAACAAGAAGCAACAGAGCAGGAACAGAAGCAGAGCTGAAGCAGCAGCAGCAGCCGCAGCCAGGACATGGCAATGGTGTCCAGGCGCCAACAATTGTCGGTGCCTTTTAACGTGTATTAATAATTCAGGCTCACGTAAAAGTTGGCGTCACTTAACCAACAGTTCTGCGGAGTTGGAGCGAGAGGGAGCGGGAAGGGGAGGCTGGCTGGCGGCACTTGGCGCCAGGCGAAGTGAAGTGCAAGAAAACAACAGCAACAACAAAGGGCAGAAAAACAAACAACAATAGCTTAGAGAAAATCTGGAGAAAATCACAACAGGCAACAGCAGCAGCAACAGCAGGCAACGCACATAAACTGAGCTCAGGACCTTAGTGCGAATCCTGGGCAGGCAACCAATGGATGCTCATGTCTGCAGACACGAATCAGCTGCCAGCGGAACGCGGCGGGGGAAGGCGGGAGTTGGTGTTTGTGGGCTTGTGCGGCTTTAAGGTATGCGAAACAAAAAACACGCTTGGCACGTTTCCATACATAAATAACGATTTGGAAGGCCGTGTGGGCTGTTGGTTGCTGCTGCCGGAGGCCTGTTATGATGACGTTTATAGATGTGTATGTGTGTGTGTGTGTGTGTGGGTTTGTCTGTTGTGCCTGACATTAAGTATACGCCTCATGCAGCAGCCTTGTTTGCTTTGCCTCAACTTGTCTGCGCCCCGATAAAAAAGAGAATAAATAAATAAAATATGTAACTCAAATGGCGAATGTGATGTCTCTTCTCAAAAAAAAAGCGAAAACGAGACAACAAAAATCACAAATCAGCCAAAATGTATATCTTCTATTTGCATTCACAAGCCAAATCATTAGTATTCCACATTTGTTTCTGGCCAAACACTTTATTATGGGCACACGTTTGGGAATTTATGATGTTGATCTGATTTTGTTGCCTGCACTCAAAACTCTATGTAAATTTATAAAAAAAAAAATTCCGAAAAATTGGTCTCTAGTATCGATTTTTATGATATTATATGCTTTTTCAATAACTATAAATCGTGATTTTAGAGTTTAGTGTCAAAGGCAAGAAATATTGAATATTAAATGCTGTCATATTTCTTTAAAAACGTTCATTTGTAATATTCTACATAAGGTATATACATGTACCCAGTTATTCCAGCAAATAAACAACAGTCTAGTTTATTTTTGTAGTGTTAAGCAATTATTTTTTATTTGTTTACAGATACAACTTATGCCCAACTGTCGTTATAAAATCAATTATTTTTAAACAAAATTAATATAATATAATTAATATAGATTTTTATATTAAAGTAGCTTTTGTAAGTTAATATAAATGATAGCTTGGAAATTTGTTATTTGTATATAATAAAAGTTGTATGAAAATATGAATAATTGTTAAAAGCGACAGTTAAAAAGAGATTTGTTAAAGAGTTATGTTTATATGATTTATGATATTGCGAACAGTCCGAATAGATGTCTTGAAAATGGGTACACAGTTCGCAGGAAATGAATAGGTAGTTGATTTTTATAATCTTCCCAAATATTTTTTGATCAATTTAATAGCAAGGCAAAGTGCAAATTGAGTTTGATTTTTGCTCGAGAGGAGTTCAAGTTACGTGAAGTGCTTCACAGTCTTGAAACTGGGATAAAAAATTGGCGCACGTTTTATCAAACGATGCCGAACTAAACTTTTTATGGCAGCTGTCGTCATTGGGGAGTTTAACATAGGGCCTGGGGGTGTGTGTGTAATAGACAAGGGAAGGTTGAGCTTGGTATTTCTACTGTTCCAGCTGAAATGAAGGAATGCGATTTATTTTCGCATTGACAATCGTTTGATTTTGGTCGTGCGCGTTTTCCTACTGCTGATTTTTATAGTGGGGGCAACAGGGTGGTGCGCAATGGCGCAGTGGGGCTGCGTTTTGCTATGTATGTGGGGGCTGGGGTTTGGGATGGGGTTTTTCGTTCTTGTCGCTTTCATTGAGCTGGCAATTTCTTTGCCATTTGAATTGTTGTTGCTTGTCGTCCCTTGTTTGTTGACTGCTGCTGCAGTGGCCGTGGCCTTTGTTTTACTCTCCTCTGTGTGGTCCTTTTTTATCTGGCAGGGCACCCCTGCACTCCCCCCACCCCCCTTTCAGCAGCGCAGTTCCTGTTGTCTGTTTCTCGGCTTTCTTTTGTCGCTCGCTCGTAAAATGATTCGCACATATAATTGCTTTTGTTGTGCGCCCGCACTGGCACGCCCACATTTATACCACACAGCCGCCCCCATCCCTGCCTGGTGGTGGCAGTCTTTTGGCCGCGCGTTGAAATCATTCGTCAGGATTTATGCGAATGAGCGACAGTTTTTGCCATTTGTTTGCAACGACGCCGCCAACAAGGACAACAACGAGGTGGGGCCGATTGGAGCAATAGAAACTGCGGGACAGCAGCCAGCGGCAGGACGAACGGATGTGGCGAAACATAAGCGATGAATGATGGTGTATCCGTATCTTGCCACTAAAGTATCTTTGTATCTGCAGCTGCGGAAGCAGCAGAAACAGTACCAACAGCAACAACGACAATGACAACAGCGGCAACAATTGCTGAATATATTTTACGCGTTTAGTTGCGCCAGCACACGCCCCCTACGCCCTCTCCGCTGCTCTATATATCCTTTCGTGCCAAGTCCTTGTCCCCGGGCACATTTTATTAATTCGTTTTATTTTACTTCGCGTGACAAGTTGACATAAATGGACAAATTGAGCTTTTAAATTTGCTGCACGCTGCCGTCGCAACAACACCAGAAGCCAGCAGCCAACAGCATCAGCAGGACCAACGGGTCGGTGCAGGACGATAACGATAACCGGCAAACAACAAATACAAATTGTTTTCCAAATAAAATTGATTGCCCACCGTGCAGCACATCAGTCGAATAATATTTATTGGATTAACATAAACTGAATGCCGAATGGATTCTCTGTCACCCGGCTCCAGCTGCCCCTTGCGCCACCACCCCCCTCCCCTTCCCCTCTTGGTAACAATCCCGTTTAATTATTGGGGTCAGTTTTATGCGGCTGAAAGTGTCAAAAGTCCTTAAACCAAAGTCTGCAACAATAAGTAACTCAATCATTTCCAACAAATTGAATTTTAAATTAATGATTTATATTTCAATTGTGCTGTGAATTGTCTGGAATTCATTTTGCAAATTGATTCACATACACGATTAAAATTAGTAAACGTTCTTGTGATTTTAAACTAATAAAATTCAGCAAATTTTATAAAACAATTTAAATGTAGTTATAAAAAAATGAATTAAAAATTGATTTATTTAGTGTATACAAATTTTTGTTTACTTTTATTATATTTAGGTAAGGTTAGAAACGGTAAGTTTTAACTCTAAGTAATTGCCCGTTGAAAATTCAATAGTACAGTTTGATTTTTTGTCTTATTTGTGGGTTTGCAGGTATAAAGATAATTCGGTAATATATTTTATTATCAGATTTATCAGATATCAAAGTATAATATTATTTTTCAACTCCATAAAATCATTTTCTGTTAACTTATCGGTGACACAATCCACTTGGTGAGTTTCTCGACTATGCACATTATTTTTGTCTTCTTTTCTCAGAGTGAGATAGCAGATGTCTCAATAAATTATCTGAGACTTAAACCAACGGTCCAATTTTGCTGCTTAGCGGCAGATGGCGCTACTAAATTGTAATGTGGATCGCGTTTTCGCTTAAAATTTTTTAAAATATACGTTATATTAATATTTTATTAGCCAGGTTTTTAACTATGTATATTTTCCTTGATTGTGTTTTGAAACTTTCTTTTTATGCGCTATGTGAATATTGAATATAATATAAATATCACAGGCGGGTCCAATAGAGTATTGATATTATTTCTTAGTCCATCATACATTTTCAATAAAAGTGAAGGTAAATTTTTCATCATTTTGTTTTATTATTATTTTGAGAATTTAGAGTCATATCCTCATAATGGGAACTAAGAACACTTAATTTAATACAAGGTTTATCCAACGAATGTTTCATTTGTTTAAAATTATCGGCCGTTCCACCAAAAAAAAAACCCCATTTGACCCATATGTGAAAACATTTGTTCTTATCAATTATTATATACGCAATCTATATACGTAGTTTGATTTGCCCAGGCATGTAAAGCATTTTATCTTCTCTGACACGTCCAAGTCTCCGTCAAATTTCATGGTCACTCTATTTCTGCTTTCAGACCCAAAGACGCTTAGAATCGGAGCAAGAATTATGTGAAATTTCATCTTGTGCGTTGTTTTAGACCGTATATTCTGATCTGAGAACATGAGATACCAAATTTTGTAATTTTAAAAAAATTAAGGGAAGAAGAAGTGAAGGATATTTCCTGGGCGTATGTTATAATTTTAAGCATAATGTCATTTTAGTCTTCAAATAAAAAACTTTAAATATCAATAAAAATTGAATTTATTTATTTTGCTCCATGTTGATAATGTTTAAAATTGTTATAGAATATCATTCCTTCGGCCTGCTCGGATACTGATAGACAATGAATAGGAGTGCAACTAGAAGTACTTGGATATTCATATTGCCAGTTGTTTTGGAGTGTACAACTTCAGACGCCTTTTATAGAAACTCAGTAAATGCAGAAGTTAATTTTCAAATGCATTTAGTCACACCCTACGGATGTCGTAATATATAGAAGATCAAGCATCAGTCTGTACATTATACAATGAACATTTGCTATTTAGCTATGGAATTTTCTCTTTACCGCTGGCAGGTAAACCTAGGAAAATAGTTTAAGTCTAACTAGTCTAGTCTAACAGACTATATCTTTTTCTAATTATTCTTAAACTCAATAAAACACGAGCAAGCTCACAGATATTTGAATAATTTCTTTAACTATGGTATAAATATCTTCTAGAAAAAAATTTACTTTGACCCGCAATAAAGCATTTATCAATAAAAAAAAAGAAAAAGAAAACTTAAATACGTTTAGTTTTATATTTTGTGTATTTTTATACCCTGAACCCATTGAAAATGAGAAAAAAGGTATATTGGTCTTATGCAAATGTATGTAAAAGGTAGAAGGAAGCATCTGCGACCATATAAGGTGTATATATTCTTAATAAGGACGATAAGCTCAGTTCATTTGTCCTGTCCGTCTTTTAACAGGTCGACAACATTTTCCGGTTTTTTTATCGCCCCAAATATTGATATAACCAAAAAACCACAAATCAAATAACACAGTCTGGCAAATTAGTTTGTAGATAAATTTTGATTCTATTATTCAGTCCTGAAAATTTTAATCATATATTTAAGTTACGAGGAATTTCGTTTAGCATTTTTCTTAAAGTATTTTTAAATGGTTAAGATAAATTTTATCACTAATTAACAATCTGGTAACGTGATGCAGTCGGTTAGAGCTGTGCAGCTGAATCTCGGTCTGGAATCTTTACTTTTTCGTTAACAAAAATTAATTTAATTCTTTTTAAATTTTAAAATACAATTCAAATCAAGTGCCGAGATTTTGTATATATGTGTTAAATGTTGAATGTTCAGCGTATATTGCTATATTGAATATAATGTAAATATCACAGGCGGATCCAATAGAGTATTGGTATTATTTCTTGGTCCAACATACATTTTCAATAAAAGTTCTTGTATGTGAAGGTACATTTTTCATCTTTTTGTTTTATTATTATTTTAGGAATTTAGAGTCATATCCTCAGAATGGGAACTAAGAACACTTAATTTAATATAAGGTTTATTTTATTTAAAATTATCTCTCTAAAATTATTATTTGTTTAAAATTATCTCCCACTCCAAAAAAAATAAAAACCATTCGGCTTGCCCGGATTCTTGTTGGCAACGAATAGAAGTGTAACCAGAAGTACTTGGATATTCATATTGCCAGTTGTTTTGGAGTGTACAACTTCAGACGTTTTTTATAGAAACTCCGTAAATGCAGAAGTTAATTTTCAAATGCCTTTAGTCACACCCTACGTATGTCGTAATCTATAGAAGATCAAGCGTTGCCAATCTATACATTATATAATGAACATTTTCTATTTAGCTATGGATTTTTCTGTTTACCGCCAAGTCTAACTAGTCTAGTCTAAGAGACCATATCTCTTTCTACTTAATTCTTTTTCTTTTACTATGGTATAAATATCTTCTAGAACCAAGTTTACTTTGACCCGCATTAAAGCATTTATCAATTAAAAAAAAGAAAACTGAAATACGTTTGGTTTTATATTTTGTGTATTTTTATACCCTGAACCCATTGAAAATGGGGAGAAAGGTATGTTGATTTTATGCAAATTTACGTAACAGGTAGATGGAAGCATCTCCGACCATATAAAGTGTATATATTCTTAATAGGGACGATAAGCTCCTGTCCGTCTTGCAGTCGGTTAGTTGAATTTGTTTTTTATACTCATCAAGTGCCGAGGTTTTTGTATATGTGTTAAATGTTGAATGTTCAGGGTATCTCCTAGTCGGGCAATCCTGACTATCTCACTTATTTTTTATTTTTATTTTGTTACTTTGATGCACGTCAACGAAATAATCAACAAAAGGACATGGCATAAAAAACAGGGGACTGTTGGACTAAGCGAGCGGCAGAAATGACATTGACGGGAATGTGAACAGAATAAAATTTCATCAAAATGCGACTGTCAGACACAGAGACACACACACACACACACACACACACACACACACACACACACACACACACAGAAAGCGGGTGAAATGGGGGAAAATTGCAAATGGACGAAATTGCTACTTTCATCTGGGTCCTTTGCACGCATGAAGAACTTTCACTTCTGGTGGTGCGGGCGCAGCACATGGGGTGATACGAGAGCGAAGAAAAAGAGAGAGAGAGACAGAGCGAGAGAGAGAGAGAGAGGGTGAGCTCGCTTGAGCTTAGGGAAGAAACTCACATCAGATATAATATGAGGATTGAGGATTTGCGGAGCTGTCAGCCCAAGAACAAAACACTCAGTAGCGACAGACGGACGGACGGACGGACATACAGACGGTCATGATGCGTAACTGGTGTGGAGAGCAGCAACCTCTGAGTTCACCTATTGCGTCGCGTAGGTGCCGAAGTCCGTTCCACTTGCTCGCAATTTTGCAAAATTTGTAAGTGCCCGGCTCTTGCCCAGATTTGACTGGGACGAGGACTTGGGTGCAGCGGGCAAGTATTGGCGGCTGTGCCAAAATCGCACAAAAATAAGAAACATAAAAAAAAGCAGCCAACACAAATACAAAACTAAATAAAATTCGAAACGAAATGTCTGCATTGTGCACTTTGATTAATGATCGAATGTCAATTACCGCATCCATTGCTCTCCACACACACACACCCTATACACACACACACACTCGCAACTCCCGTGGCGAACTCAAACCAAATGCGGATGCGCCAGAGAAGATGCAGGCGATTCCATTGCTAATGGCGATTCTATTGTAGCCCCTCGTACTCGAAGTTGCGACAACATTAAAAGCAATTGCAATGCTGTCTTTTGGCCTCACTTATCAATGAAAAGCCAGAAAACTACGAATGGAAAATGACTGTCGGTAGCTGGAGAAACTTTAAGTGAAAAAGAAAACTTTAAGTTATCCAGAAAACATTTAAACTACTAAAAACTAAAACTACTTCTATAGCCTGAACCCATTGAAAAAGTGTAAAAAAGCGTATATTGGTTTTGTGCAAATGTTGTAACAGACAGAGGACCCCCCCGACCCCACAACGTCTATATTCTTGATCAGCATCAAAAGCCGAGTTGATTTAGCCATGTCCATCGAAGATATTCAAAGACTACAAAAGCTTAAAAGGTGATCTTGGGCTCATTCGGTTCGTATATACCACACGCAGCTCAAATTCATTAAAAAATGGTCGATAACTCGAAACGTAGTCTTATTATCGATTTTCAGCATAACTTCTTAACTATAAGGTTCTACTTTCCGTCGTAAGGGCCAAGCTCTGCTGATTGGCTGAAGCGCAAACAATTGCTATCCTCATGTCATAACATACATACAAATGAAGAATTTTATCTAGCGTTTTTCATGGAATTTTTTTGGCAATGGTTAAGTTGAGGGTTATCACAATACAAAGAAATGGAAGTGTGGCGCAGCTGGTTAATTGAATTGAATTTAGTGCCAAGAGTTTGCAAGTATGTGTTTAATGCTGGGTTCAGGGTATCTCCTAGCCGGGCGGTCCCGACTAGAGCAATCTCTTTTGTTTAAAGTGTGTTGGCTATTTATAAAAGAAATATAGAAGAAGTAAAAAAATGAGTGAGTCTTAGACATATGAATGTGGTAAATATGTTGTAATCTGATCTTAACAAACCATTTTAAAAACGTATCGCAATTAAATGTTTCCCAAGATATCATTTGTACGTATTATGTGACATTTATTATAATTGATAATAACTGAGTTTCCCAATAAAAGCTGTTTAATTTAATAAACTGCTGCTTGTTAAAACATTTTATAATTTCGTTAAAAATATTCTTTTATATAATGTAAAAATTAAACAGTCAACAGTTAACTTTTGGTCTGAGCAGACAAAAGAAATGTTTACTGTATTAACAAAATAAATATTAATAGATAAAAGAAACGCTTGTAAACATTGCATTATAAATTTTATAGTTATACTGTGTATGAGTGGGCCTTAAGTTAAAACGTTTTTAAAATATATTAAATGCATAACTGTTATATTAAAATCATAAATGAAACCATTTACAAAATAGTTGTACTACTTGTATTGATCACTGGAAATAATGTATTTCTATAGAACTTTTTAAAATCAATTACTTGTAGTTAATTGAATTTTAGACGACACCTGCAGATGGGCCGAAAAAATTCACACTTTAGTGGCACTTGGAGTAGCACAAAGGTAGCGCATAGCACACATGAATTGGTCATTTGTCTAAATGGCTTTTAATAGGCAACAAAAAAATCACCGCTGCCATCCATCCATCTATCCATCCATCCATCCGTCAGTCGAGTCAGGCGGGCATCCAACGTGGCAGCCAACACGGTCCTTCAAAGCATCCATGCAAGCGGCCTCGTTCCCGTTTATAACATGGGTAAACAGCATGCATTCGCCTGACCAAACATAATACCTCGGTTAATGGTTACAAATTAGGCTGATCGGCCGCACGCATGCACACACACACACACACACATACACACACACACACCAAGTGTATAAATGGCCAACCGCATTTGTTTCTCTACTTCTCCTGCTCTCTCTCTCTCACTCTGTTTCTCTCGTTTAACACTGGCCAAAACTGACGCCAAGACTAAACTGCCAATTTAATAAATGGCCACACATTAATTAAACCAACCATCACACACGCATACTCACACACACATGCACACCACATCGAACTTGAAGGGCTTCTCGATGCTGTTCGAGTGGTTCTGTGAGTGATGAGCCTTGATTGATTCCTGAGGCCACACACTCTTGAGTGTGCGCATTGTTGCCACCAGTGTAAGTGGGCAAATGCAGCTCGGAGCTGTTGGCCTTGGCTGCACTTTGATTTATGCCGTTCTGGCCAAGTTAATTTGTTTCCAATTCAAGCCTAATGAGAATTGATTGCCAACGCGTATTTTGACAAACGGACAAACTCTGCCATTAATATCGCCAGCCAATTAGCAGGTAAACGCACTTCCCGGAAAAACTAGGCCATGCAAAACGGTAGCCAAGACTCAAAAAAAAAAAACAACAAACGCTAACTGTATAGGCACATTAGAAAAGTCATAGTGAAAGGAGTAAGAGAAAAGACGGCGTGCGGCGCTCAGCATGAGGCAATCTTTCGACTTTGACTTTGGCTTAATCCCTTCGACTGCAGCCTTTGCTGGTGCCGCCGACCGTCGCGTGGGCGTGCGGGGGGCGTGTCGCTGTGTATTTTGCCGGCTATGCAAAATGCCGATCCTCTGAAATTAGCAACAGTAGACGGGTTAATTGTTTGCCTTCGCCAAAAGTAGCAACAACAACAACAAAAGAAACCAAACAAAAGGGTTGACGGCATCTTTGACTCCTGGACGGCGTGGGCTGAGCCATGTCCGGTGACTTCTGTTGGGATTAGCCGGGATGAAAGAGGATGAGACGGGATTAAAGCGCTGCACTTTAGCCGCGTCGAACGCCGACATTGTACAGGGCGGTTACGGTTAGTTGGCTAAAATACTACACAGAGTCAAAAGCCAAAGCAGCCCTCTTCAAGTAAAACGAACTTGTATAAAACAACAATACAATATTCTTTCTTTATTTGATGATTTACGAACAACTTTATACTGTATGATATATGAATAATATATGAATTAGTACGGATTGTAAGTATGGCAACACTCGTTTATAAACCATAATAAGAGGTGCAATTTATTCCGTCTTCCATCATGCTTCATACAAGTTAAAATCTATTGCAAATCTATTTTATACGATACTTGCTTTTTATAATAAACAAGTCTCAATTGGTTATGGTGGTTGTACCCTGTACACCTTCTTGCAAGGGTATAATGGTTTTGTGCAGTTTTAGGTACGACTTTATGAGGTATACATATTATTGGTCATGATTTTCGTTTATTACGCACAAATGTTTTTCACTCCCAGCCAACTATTCTGCTTTCTTCTTTGAAATAATTGCATAAATATTATATGACAATATTCCAACACAAACAAGTAAGAACGTTGCAGTCGGGCGTTACCGACTGCGTTATACTCGTTCACATTCTTAATTATTATTATTATTTTAAAAAATTTCGGTATTTGAGA
>SCDY01001695.1:0-36118 GCA_004143825.1 Drosophila micromelanica
ATAAGGTTGGTCTTTTTGTTCATGGTTTGTTATCTAGATGAAAACTACATTTCAGTTTAAAAATAAAATTTTTGGTCCAAATTCATGTAAAAAATTTTCGATTATATACCCTGGTGTTCCCATATAAAGGTAGGTCTCAACTTTACCCAGTCGTAACTTTGCCAAAACTCAACTGATTTTCATAAGGTTGGTCTTTTTGTTAATGGTTCGTTGTCTAGATGAAAACTACAGTTCAGTTTAAAACTAAAATTTTTGGTCCAAATTCATGTAAAAAATTTTCCAATATATATCCTATTGTTCCCACATAAGGAAAGGTCTCAACTTTACCCAGTCGTAACTTTGCCAAAACTCAACCGATTTTCATAAGGTTGGTCTTTTTGTTCATGGTTTGTTATCTAGATGAAAACTACATTTCAATTAAAAAATAAAATTTTTGGTCCAAATTCATGTAAAACATTTTCAAATATATACCCTATTGATCCCATATAAGGGTAGGTCTCAACTTTACCCAGTCGTAACTTTGCCAAAACTCAACTGATTTTGATGAGGATGGTCTTTTTGTTCATGGTTCGTTTTTTAGTTATGTCTTAAAAACCGAGTCATGGCTTTATCGACTCGGCTAGTGATCCTGATCATGAATATATATACTTTATGGGGTCGGAGATGCTTCCTTCTGCCTGTTACATACATTTGCACAAAACCATTATACCCATTTTACCCTTTTTACCCTTTTTCAATGGGTTGAGGGTATAAAAAATGCCATAATTTAAATAAGAGAAATGAGATAATACAACGATCTCAATATATCTTAAATTTTTTAGGTTTTAATATTTTAAGTGTATTTTATTGATGCTTAACTTAAAAAAAAAAAGTACAACACAAAAATTTTTTTGTATTTCAGTTTTTTTGAAAAGTTTTTGAAATTTTTAGAAAATAACAGCTTAATGTTCAAATAAAAAAAATATGGATGGAATTAAAAATTTACCATTTGCAAATGCTCTGAAAATTTTGACATATTAAAAAAATATATAATAAAAAAATATAATATATAAATATATATATATATATATATATATATATATATATATATATATATATATATATATATTGAGATTAAAAAAAATTAATAAAATTAATTTAACATGACTTTTATCCTCCTCAAAACTTTCACCGAGTGTATATAGTAAATATATATATATGTATATGTATGGAACACTCACCAATTGGTCGCCGTAGAAAGTGTTGTCCTCGTTAGCCGGGCCGGGGGCGAGCAGTTCGTTGAACAGCAGCTGCGTTGGCAGTGGGCCCACAGTGGGGCGTGGCAGTGCATGGCCCGGCGACAATTGCGAAACAATTGACAGCAGGACAATGGCGGTGGCCAACTGATGGCCGATAGAGACGCCGCATGTGGCTGCTGACGACGTAGCCATCACGTTGTTGCTTTGCTCTGCTTCTTCTTTTGCCAACTGCGAAATAGAAAAGTGAGCAGTTTTTTAAAACAACAACCATATATGTGTGTGTTTGTGTGTGTGTGTGGGTGTGCGTGCGAGAGTTTGTATTCAACTGGCACACAGACAATTAACCACAGTCAACCCCAATTCAACACCCCCACCCCCTAAGCACTTGTAGCCAACGCTTACGCAAAAGGGTTTCCTATTACACTTGCCGCTTAAACAAACAAAAAGTTGTCAAAGTAAAAAATATGCGAAATGTTTTCTCGCTTTTTGTTTCATTTTATTCTTTTCACTTTCAGGTTACGATTACTTTCGCTTTTTTCCAGGGGTTTCAGCTCAAGGTGTTTGGTATTTCAAACAGTCACGTTGCATGCGCAACGGGTTTTCTTCTTCCACTGAACGGGTTTTCTTTTGGCTAAAAAATGTTACTTTGAAGCCTAAAAAGCCAACCTGCTCACATGTCGCAACACTTGCTTCACTTTGTGGGCGGGGTCAAGCGGGGGCTATGGCGGGGTTCATAGATAAACCCGACAGGTGCTCGGAACCGTGACGCGGTCTCCGAATGTCCTAATTACCGTTTATAAAATATTAATGCCTAATTATGCTCAACTCTGACGCGTATCCTGACGCTGTGAAGCGCAGAGGTCCTTGATTGTGGCGTGAAAAATTACTTGACATTTGTCTAATGCGTAACGGACATGGGGAAATGAAAATTTGCAATAAGGTTCACAGAAACTTTTTAAACTTTTTCTAAAATGTAAATTTGCCGAGCATTAATAGAAGGTCAGCAATTAGCTTCGGTTACGGACAAGTTAAGATTTAGATGTGAAATCAATCTAGGGGACAAATCATGTTCAAAATGCCATCAAACACAAAAATCGATTTGACATTTACAAAGTTATGGCAGCTTAAAGTAAAGGAAGCTTTTTTACGGGGATTTTCAGTAGATTTAAATTTGTTTAAAAAAAAAAAAATTTTGTGATTTTAAGTTTAAAATTTTTTTTCGAAAATTAATAAGTAGACAAAATTCAAAAATACTTTTTTTTTAATTTAGACATTTTAAATGCTGAACAAAATTAAGACAGACAAAATATAATTATTATATTATATAATATATTATTGTGGATAAAAAGCATATACACAGGGTATCCTACACCCTGTTTGCTGTCTCAAAAAATATATAAAAAAAATAATTAATTAAATTATCATACGATTTTATTGAGGAGGTTTCCCATATTTATAGACTTAACAGCAAATCAGAACATACTTAAAAATTTCACCGTGTTTTTTTATGCTTTATTTTAATTGACCACCTCAAGTGCAGGCGATAAACTTTTGGTGACATTTGCATTGACTTACGCGCTCTGCGTTTGCACTCAATGATTTATAGGTGAATGCGATTCGTGGGATTCGGATTCGAAAACGGAATCGTAAACGTGGCAAACGCATTTTTATGCCTCCCGGAGCTGATAATGCGCCGATGTCGTGGCTAATTTTTAACGTCAAGCAAATATTCATAAAATATATGTATGTGTACTAAAATACGTAAATAGATTTTACGGCATTTCAGATTCATCTCAATATTATTTAAAAACGGAAAAAAATCGAAATCAATGTCTGACGCGTACAAGTTTCATTGAACTCTCGCACTCTCGGGATGTCAGCCACGCCCCCTAATTATCGGATACGCGTTTCGCCCATTACAGCGATTAGTTCCAACACGATTTTGGGGCTTGTCGTAACACCTGTCGAATTTATTTGACAGCCATTCGTGACGCCCCCGAACCGTTTATTAGAAATTAACCTGTTGCCTGCGGCGCGGAAGAATTGATAATAAATTTCATGTCGATAGATGAAAACGAATGCAAACAAAACAGCTTTTAACTAGTACAGTTAGGTTTCTAATATTATATAAAAATTAAAATGTAGTAGAATTTTAATTTTCCTTTTTTTTGTGTTTTTCCTAACCATATTCGCATTTATCTATATCTATTAATGAAAAAAAAATAAAAAAAAACACCTATATTCCTTTTCTAACCCAATCATAACACTCCAAGATATTAATTCTAATTTTACCATTATTCTTTCATTAGGATTCCTTACTTTTTTATTTTACAATAATATTATTAAGTTTATTCCTAAATAAAACCAATAAGCAAGCAGCAAAGTAAATTTTTATCCGAATGGGTAAATACCCTATTTTCTTAACTTCACCCAATTGAATTTTTCTATACAAAAAATAGAATCATTTAAATTGCTATATTGTTCTGACGTGTATAATGATGACATCAAAAAAAATATATATATTATAAATATAATAAATTATAAATTTGCCCAAGTCTGTGCTAAAAATATATATTTTTTTATATAAACATGAGTTCAAAATAAGTTGAAAAAAATGTAATTAAAAACAACAAATAATAAAAACATTTTGTATGCCTCAAATATATGTGCGTATTTTAGCCCCATGGGGGGTCTTCAGAACATTTTTTATACGTAATATAAATATGAGTAAAAAAAAGAATAATTTATTATCAAAATAAAATAATTACGTGCTAAAATCAAAAATAATACAGGGTATTCTCAGCATAATAGATTGTAATCCAAATAAACAATGTACATTATATAAACTAGTTACTTTACATGTAAGAAAGAGGGATATTCTCTTAGTGGGTATATCAAAGTCGACTCTAACTATAAAGCTTGCAAATTTTTTTATTTTTTATTATTGATAATCGAGTGCGTCATCAAAAATATCACACGATCACAAAAACCCAGTCTTATCAAGCATTTGGTAGCATCTTGTGACACGCCCTCTTTTCTAAATGGTTTCTTATATAAATTCTTTGTTTTGAGTACTTTGGGAATCCAGCGGACTAATCTTTAGTTAAAAGTTATCATCATAAAAGCTTTATTAGCAAAAAAAAAAAAACAATTTTATTTACAAGCTGATGTCTCACGAGACCTCAAAAAGTTTTCACTAATCTGACGGATCGAGTCCACTATGATAATATAGTATTAACCGTAGTCGAAATACTTTCGATTTTGTTGGTGCGCTGATAAGACGACTATATTTATTTACAAAGGCAATCGCACTGTATTCAAAAATAATCAAATATATATAGTTTTGTTAAACGCTGATAATTGTGAATCTTCGAGTGCTCTTATAAAATATAATGTGTTTGTAAATAAAAAAATAAATAAATAAACTTCAAGCATTATCTATAGCATAATAATTTCTTTGACCCAAGATTGAATAAATTTAGTTGTATTTAGTGCAAATTAGTGTCATTTCATTACTCGACAAAAATTTGAGAATTTTTAAAATAAATTCTTGAATGAAAAACTCAAGTACAAATTGTTTGTAAATTTATTATATATTATGTTATATTCATTTACCTATTTCAAATATAAAATACTTCAATATAATATAAAATAAAATTAGCATGAATTCATGTACTCAAATCTAACGTAAAATACGCACTAGTATTTTTTTAAAAAAATTTTTTTAATTATAAAAAAAAGTTTTTCAACAAAGCAATTAATGTTTTTGCCTAATAAGGTTGACCTTGGTTGAATTTGGAGTACATTTGCACTTGATTTTAGCAAAAAATGTTTGAATTTATATATACTTCAAAATTTTAAAATAAATTATACATATATATATTTTTTTTATATCGAACCGATTTTCTTTCACTTACCTTTAAAAAACTAGTCAAATTTTCACTTTTACTTCAGTTAACTGCCAAATTAAGTTCTATATCTCACTGTTTTTAGCACGCACTTTTTTCCAAAAATGTTTTTTGGTAATTAATTAACTTGATTATTTATATATTTTGCCCTTGGCTAAAACTTAACCGTTAGCTGGGACACTGCAGAATAAACGCAAATCCGTTGCGCGCATTTGTTTATATAGGCGTTGACCGACGTCAAAAAAAAAGGTAAATCAACAGGTACAGTGAACACACACACACACGAGCAGAGGCGAAAACGACGACACTTGTGACTTCGGCATGTCAGGCGGCAAAATCGGTGGGCGGGCGTCAGTTTCGAATGGGCGCGAGTGGGCGGGCGACCAGAATGCCTCGACTCGGTTGCAGTTGCGAATACACTCGAAAAAAGTTCCAACCCTTGTCGATCAACAATTACGCAGCAGCAGGCAACTTGGGGGGTTTTTAAGGGGGGGTGGTTTGTTGTGCTTAAGAGACAGCGTCAATTTGTTCTTAACGCTTTCTCGGACGTGGACAAACTAAACACGACATTCGATTCGATTCGATTATACGGGGGAATCTTCTGCGATCTCCCTCGGCTGAATTAATTAAAGTCAGACTCGGTCCCGGTCTCGGTCTCGGACCTACGCTGTACGTTTGCCGTGCCACGCTTTTGACAAATCGCCCGATAATTCTGAGATTTATGGCATTTATTATATATACATATATTATATATAAATATTGTGTATGTGTACGCTACACACAATGAGGCATATTAGTTTTAAAGGTAAGCAAGAATTTAAGTTTATTTAAAGCACAAGTTTTGATTTAAGTCAAATATAAAAGATTCCCTAAATAATATGATTATTTAAAAAAATTTTAAAAATTCCACAGCTAAAAATCATTAAAGAGCAGAATTCCTCTATATGGAACATTTCCAAATTTTAACCATTTAAAATGTAATATTTTGTTAAAAAAAAAAAAAATATGATAATATTTATGAAAATTCTATGGAACAGGACTAAAAACCGGATTTAAACTAAAATGTTTTGAGCTAGTAAGTCCACTTTTACTATGAACCGCACCATGAACCCGATATTTTGAACACAAAGCAGTCGATCAAAATCTTGAATTAAAAATTTTTTTAAACATAATTCAGATAAAAACTTTAAAAACAAACAATTTTTTGAGACAAATTTTGGGTATATAAAAATAAACTAATTTTGGTAAAAAAAAAAAATAACATCTAAATACTTGTTTAATAAATTATAAAATCAAAATAAATAAATAAAAAAATTTAAAACTGATAAAGACTTTATTTCCAAAAGTTATATTAAAGACAATCAGAAATAATCCCCAAACATTTTCAAGGTAATTCTCGCAGGCAACAAAGTCCGCTGGCTTGGATTTGAACAGATTCTTATGTAATGCGAATGCGAACTACACTTAACAAAAAATTGCCCAAAATTCATTAGTAGGTCAATAAACTCGCAATAATATGTGGCTAGAAATTTGTGAAAGTTAACTAGGTCAATGTCGAATAAAATAGATTTTTTCATTTAAAGCGGATGTTGAAATACCGCAAAACTTTTGCATGACCAAACCGTGAAAAAAAGTAGTGTATTTTAATTTTGAATCAATTACATTCAAGACTCAAAGTAAAGTTCAGTCAAAGCTGTGACGCATAAAAAACCCTTTGCCAAAAATAGAATGGAAAATTACATGAGTAGATTTATTAGCTCAACTACATATAGAGATAATCCGAGCATCGTTATCTTTTATGCTATGTCACCAAAAGAGAAGACTAATTTTAGGCGTCAGTCTAAAAAAGTAATAAGAAAAGTTGATTTTTATGATGAAATATCTTTTAAATATTACATCACAAAATATCGAAAAATGTTTTAAAAGAATAAGATTGTGGTTTTTTACAATTCCTATCGGTCAAATCATCTAATCTTTCCTAGACGTGTTCAAAATTTATATTTCGAAAATTTTCACTAATTAAAATTATTTTAAGCTGACACAGCATTTTAATTGGTTGTATATTTTAATAAATTTTTAAATATATATTTATAATCTCAGGCGTTCAGCGTGTGACACATGTGAACCTTTTTCGGATCAGCACGTATTGCATGATTAGTCCACCCACACTCCCTTTTATATATATATATATATAAATTTGTACATTGCAATAAAATTAATTTTTATGGTTACATCAGCCCCAAAATTTTGATTAGATATCTCATTATTCGTGCGATAAGCATTTTAAATGAGAGTGACGCCTCTTGGCACGTAAATAAAACATGAAATACCAAACAAATCAGCGCTAATTGACACTTATTAAAAACAAATAGACTTTGACATCACAGGCCGGAACAATTTGCGCACACGTGCTGCTTATCAACAGCAATCACACAATCACGAGACTTTCAACGACGTGCAGCCTGCACTGTGCGTAGTTAATAATGTTGTGCATGCGCTTTCCTTGATGGATGCATAACTCAAGCAGCAAATTAAATATATAAGCGAAGAGTATGAAATTAATAAAGAAAAAATGTAAAAGTCAAGTGTTGCTTGCAGTTTCATAGGCATTTTGAATTTGGCGCCACACTTGGCAAGTTTTTACCAACACTGTTCGCAACTGAGACAAACCGATATTTCTTAGCGATGGTAATGCCAGCAACTGCAACCGTGACTACAAAATAGCTGCAGCATATTGAGTGTAAAGTTATAAGAAATTTACTATTTAATACATTAATTTTGTGAATTTGTACATTATACAGCCTATTAATGCATTAATATATGCATATAACTCATTTGTTGTAATGAAATACTTTAAAGTACTCGTGACAAGTAGCCGGTGCATAATAGCTCGCCCACGCATCGCTACTATCGGCTATTCAGCTGGGGCACTAAAAAAAAGGGGGGAAGAAAAATTAAAAATAAGAAAATCATCATGGCTACATCGACGTTGCAGCTGGAATTTTCACAGGCCATGTCCGATTTCAAGAAGATGTTCCCGGACATTGATCGTGAGGTGATTGAGGCTGTGCTGCGGGCCAATTTGGGCGCCGTGGATCAAACCATCGACCAACTGCTCGCCATGTCAACGGACAACCAGGTACATATGTGTTTCTCAATGTGTGTGTATGTGTATGAATGTGTGCGTGTGTGTGTTTGTTTGTGTATACTACTAACAGGCTAAACAGCTACTAACACTAACACCTAATCGCATGTGATTAGAACGAAAAACTGCGCAATGAACTGGATGCTAATGTCTCACCACAACAGAGTCTCATCAATCTCAGCGATTCGGACCGCGAGCTGCGACGCAATCAGCAGCTTATCGATACCACAGACGGCGAGCGGACAGAGAACGCCGCTGCCGCTGCCGCTGCCGTTGCAGCCAGCAACACATTGCTGAGCACGGCGAGCGTTTCGCCGAGTCATCACAATACGGGCGCATCGCCGAAGCAGCGACCGCTGGGCGCCTCGAATCGGGGCAGTGCCAGCAATACGCCCACCAAGCGCAGTCACACCGTGGCGCTGTCAAACAACAGCAACGCCGCCCGTCGCTGGAATCCACCAATATTGGGTATGCTGCCGCCGGGATTTTTGCGGGTGGCGCCCGCCGCCGGCCAGCTGGACTTTGAGCTGCCGGACGAACAGTTTGCGCTGATGCTGCAGAACGAGGAGTTCATGAATCAGTTGCGATGGAATCAGGACTTTATGAGCGCACTGGAGAAGGAGCAGAGCGGCAAGGCCAAGGGCGAGGATGATGCACCGTTCCAGGAGAGGCTCAAAAATATGGGCAAAATGTCGCGCAAGAAATTTCTGCAAATGGCGCGCGTCTTCACCTGGCAGCGCAACAAAAAGGTGACCACCGCCAAGCAGATCGATTCGCTGCCATTGCGCGAGGAGCCCAGCGACGACGAGGATCATCAACATCAACACCAACATCAGCAGCAACAGCAGCAGCAACAATCGCTGCAACAGCAGTCAAGCCAGCAACAACAAAGTCAGGTCCAGCAACAGCAGCAGGGTCAACTGCAACTGCGCAAGTAGGAGCCATAACCTAGACAGAGTTCCATTGTTTGTTATCTTATCCTTATACTTATCTAATTATCTCATTGGGCCATAAAAAGTATGTTTACTTCAGGCATAAGTAAATCCATGCTAGTACTTGTAATCTCCCCCCGTTTCATGTAGTAATCTCAATCGGAAATCTCGCTACATACGATGCATATATTATATATACTATATATGATTCTAGTTTTAAATGTCGTGTAATAACCTAAAGTGCAATTTTATCCCCTTTCCCCAAACCCAGTGCAATACCTAATGTGTATATTTTTTGTGAAATTTTATTATACTTATTGTTTATATATATTAATTTTATATTTCAATTTTCGTTGTTGCCAAATTAGCATTAATTAAGTTTTATTGATAATTTAAAAAAAAAAGGCAGTTCTTATGGCAACGTCACAAGAACATCAAGTTGGACTGATTCTAAATGCGTTAATTAATAATTGAGAGCATCGCAGAAACTAAAACAAAAACAAAATATATATATATATATATGTACATCTAGAGCACTTGCTAAACTCAAAACTAGTCATTAAACAAAACATAACAAAGAGCATAAACCTGAACTCAATTTATGTACAGTAATCAAGCTAAACTAATAAATAATACGTATATGTGCTATCCAAAAACCCAACTTTCTCAGCCCAAAATTAAAAAAAATATATATATATATATGCTGAATGCGTATAATAATCGCCTGCGCTTAGTTGGCTTCTATTCTCATATACCATCAAAAAAATAAACTGCAGTAATAAATAAATGTCCATATCAAACTGTTGATATTACAGATACAGAATACCATAACAAAGAAAAAATACACATATACCATCCATAGTTTTTGGTGGCTATGCAAACATATGCAACTATTTGATTGTAATTGTAATTGTAATTGTACTTGTATTATAAACCATATTTGAAATACTATTATTATATTCATATTCCAAGTATAAAATACAGCAAAATATTTGAAAATTCCACGCATGATTCGATTTATTCAAGAAGGGCAGGATTTCTTAGATATCTGTAATTAAAGCAAGCTTATCTAAAAAGAAATATTAAAGACCTTAGGGCAAGAAACAATTCAATTGAATGTGATTTGAGCCTGTGAAACGTTTACGAATAGGAAACACAAAGAAGAAATGCTGAATAAAAGTAAAACTAAGCTTTAGGATGAAAAAAAAGAGTTTCTTAAGCTCAACGTTCTTTAAGTTGATTTTACTGTTGAAGCCTGTAAAACGTTAACAAGCCAAAGAGGATATAGAAAATAGAAAATACAAAAATACACGCTGGGAAAAAATTTCGGAATAAAATATTCACATTTCTTACATGAATTTATTTAATTTTTATTTTGTTTTTGCTTTTAAATTTTTTTGTTTTATATTTTTTATAAACATAATACATTTATTATGGATACACGTTGGATTTTCTTATGTGTGTGTGTTGTTTTTGACTTTTATTTAAGGGCATATTGGTTACTTGTTACCTGTTATTGCTATTTAAATTGTAATTAAATTTATGCATATTTTTTTTTTTATTTATTTTTGTTTGTAAATTTAATTGGTTTTTGGGATTGACACTTGACGAATCTCATGTTCCATACAATAATATGTTGTTTGGGATTTGTTGGGTTCGTTTAATAACAGGATTTAAATGGTTTTGCAATTGCAATCGCAATCAAAATTCAACTTTACTTTATCTCTACTGAATGCATATCTCCTATTTGCTCTTTCTCTCTTTGCGTTCTGTACGTGGCTATTGTTTAATTATAAATGTTGCATGCTCTCTGAGCATGCCGGAGTGTGTGTGTGTGTGTGTGTGTGTGTGGGTATGAGTGTGTGCGTGTGGTTATGCGGGTGTACGTATGTATAGTTGATGTGTGCAATTGTTTGTTGGTTTTTTTTTAATTATTTTTTTCTTTTTTTGTTACTTTTACTTACACAGAAATTGATCATTTTTAAACAATTATTTGTAAATTTGTTTTAAACTAATTACTAAAAATGGATTTTCTGGTTGTTTGCAACATTTTGACATCTCATTTGCATACAATATTTTTATAAAATATGTGATTTTTTTTGTTTTGTTTTTTTTTTTTTAGTTTTGTTTTTCTTGGTTTCTTTCAAGTTTTCATTAAGTGATTTTTTTAGGCATACAATTGAATTTAGATTTACGTTTAGCTTAATTTGATTTTCTTTTAACCTTCTTATTGTTTGAAGAGCAACGACATTTGTTTATGTGTAATTAATGGATTTCTTTTCTATGTATATGTATTGTATAGATAATTTTCTGTTTATTTATTGTATGTATATGCTTTATGTATAAATCGAAAAAGGATTGTGGGAAAAAAATAAAATAAAATAAAATAAAACAAAATAAATACGAATGTTTTTAGTTACGAATGTTTTGCTTCTACAACTTTAGTTTGTTTTTTTTAAAACGGCTCAAAAACGAACGACAAATATAATTTTTTTGTTTATAATAATTAACTGTTAATCAGCAAAAATAGCATAGTAATAATAATAGTAGTAGTAGTAATAGTATGTATTAATTACAAAAAACTTTGCACAGTTAAAAACATTGTCAGTTAAATCTTTTGTTTTGTTTTTGTTTATCGGTTATTGCAATTTTGACAATCTTAACTTTTCGGGTTTTGTATGCTTTTGTTTCTTTACTCTCTCTCTCTCTCTTTTGTTTTACTTTCCTTTTTTGTTTTAGTTTTTTTTTTTTTTAATTATTTATTTTTTTATTATTTTTTTTGGAAGTCTTATAGCAGAACACATAGGGACTTTTTCGGTTTCTTTTGTTTCTTTTCGGGTGACTTCTTATTGATCTGCCGGACCAAATCGTAGAAAATATCATTCACATTCACTTTGGCTTTGGCTGAGGTCTCCATGAAGGCGCAATTGAATTGATTGGCCAAACTCTTGCCCAACTCCTTGCCAACGACGCGCTCCTCCTCCAGATCGCATTTATTGCCCACCAGCACCATCGGCACATCGTCCGTATCCTTAACGCGCAATATTTGCTCTCGCAGATCCTGCAGATCGTTGAACGTCGATTGCGCCGTTATCGAATAGACAAGGACAAAGCCCTGTCCGTTCTTCATATAGAGATCGCGCATCGCTGTGAACTGTTCCGTGCCGGCTGTATCCAGAATTTCCAGCATACACTGCTGGCCATCCACCTCCACCTGTTTGCGATAGCTGTCCTCGATGGTGGGATCGTATTTCTCCACGAAAATGCATTGCACAAATTGTACAGTTAGAGCTGATTTGCCGACGCCGCCGCTGCCCAAAACAACAATTTTATATTCACGCATTTTGTGCTCGTTGATTTATATATGTAGGTATATAAATTTTATTTTGTGATTTTTTAAAACCAGGCGCAGGTGGTTGGTTACTGGCGTAGGCGGGTGACGAGGTGGTTTTGGTTGTTGCTCTTACGGCTACTCTTGTTATTGTTGCTGTTGTTGTTGTTGTTGTGCAAATGTTTATTTAAAACGCGACCACGTTCGCTCTTCGTCTTGCACTCTTTTGCACTCTCTCGTTTGTGCTCTCAGCAAAATTACAAAAAAAAATCACTAAGTTTTAGGCGTTGTTCGGCGATTGCTTTTGGGTTGCAGTTGCAGTTCTTGCAGAAAGCTCTTGTTGTTGTTGCTGCTGCTGTTGTTGTTGTTATTGTTGTTTTCTGTTCTTTGTTATTGCTGATAACCTTTGTGCCAACAAACAACTCTAGCTGTAAGTATGTGTGTGTGTGTGTAGTCTCGCTCTCACTCACACTCTCTCTCTCCCTCTTTATCCGCTCAGGTAGCAAAGGTGCGTGCGTTTCCTCCTTCGTTTTTTTTTTGTTGGTTGTCGTCAAATTGTTGCTTTTGCGTATGTGTGCGGGAAGGGGCGATAAATAAAATTTAGTGTAGCGCTAGCCCTGCCGCCGCTGCCTCCGCGACTACGACTACGACAACAACTTCCGTTTTACAACACCAATTTGCTATCTCTGCTGTTGCTGTGCAACAATGATTGCTGCCGAGTACTTAGCGTGTGCACTGTGGAATGTAAAAAAGCAATAGTTGTATTTTAAAATAGGTTTCACTTTAAATTCGTTTTGTTTCGTTTTGTTTTTTGGCTTTTCTGATTTATTTTAGATTTGGTGTATGCTGGTGCTATGGCTTTTAGGAATTTACTGCACTCTTTCTTCGTATTTTTTTTAATGAACTCAAAGTGTTCTCGCTTGCTGCTCGCTCAGCACAATTGCGCTCTACCCTCAACATTTTTATGATTCATTTGTAGAGTTGTCGAGCGGCGGTTGTTGGCACTATAACAAACAATACGCACACTTGTAGCATGCAAATCAATTTTGTTCTTTGTTCAATGAAAATCACTTAATATTACAATCAGCAAGGGCTGAAAAATTCACACAAATCGTGCCAAATATTTTCATATTTGAGTACAAGTTTTTCTTCATATTTTTAGGGGCAGGGGGCAGCACCCGCATGTCACGCACACGGCAACTCTATTCGGAGTTTTACCTTGTTTGCTGCGCACAAAAAACTGTTGTTGCTGTCTGTGCCCACGAATTGCGAGCTGTGCGCCGGTGTGTATGTGTATGCGTGTATGTATGCGTGTGCAAGATAAAATGCTGCGGCTCGCGAATTGTGCAATTTTTGATTGATAACGATATTTAATGCTAAGGCAAACAGATAACTTTTTTCGGCTTAGGCGCTTGTGTTTGCTACCTCGCTCAGACGCTCGCTCGAGTGATTCATTTTTAGCGTTGCCACACCTAGCGCTGTGTCACTCGTGGCGATACAACGATAACAGGGCACAAATGGCAGCACCAATCGATAAATGTCCCACGAATGGCAGCATTAACGAAACTTATTTTTAATATAATTTAAATTTAAATAAATATTGCTAGATTAAATTAATTGTTTACATGAAGCAAGCTTAAGAATTAATTAAATTCCGTCTTATTGGCTAGTTGCGCAATATCAACTTAGTTTTTATTTATAACAAACCAATCTAAAAAAAACGAACTAAAATTCCGTATAATATTAAATGAAATTGCAGCTCGCAGTCTTAACGTATTTTGGTGACCATCCCAGCTGCAATTGTGACGCCCGCCACGCGCAGCATGACGCGTCCCAGCTCCTTGAAGTCCGCATAGCGCTCGATGCAAATGGGCCGCGATGTCTCCACCTCGACCAGGGCGCAGGAGTTGTTGCCCAGACAGCGGGGCTTCTTCTTGACCACCTCGCCGGTGCTCTTGTGTATGGACGCGGTCAGTTTGCAGACAACGGCCGGCTCGATCAGGGACTGATGGTGCAACAGCACCGGATAGCCCATCGTGATGGGCACCTTGACGTTGAAGACGATAATGCGACACTGGAAGCGCGTCGTCACCGGAATGGGCGTTTGTGGATCGCAGATAATGCAGCCGACGGTCACGTTGTTCATATCGACGCCGGCCAGGGTGACGGCGATCTGATCGCCGGCAAAGACGCTCGTCTGCGCCAGCTCGTCCATGCTGAGCGATTTGACCTGGGCCTGCTCCCGACTGGCGCCCACCAGCACCTTGTCGTTGACACAGAGGGCGCCCGTCTCGATCCGGCCCGAAATGCAAAAGCCGGAGCCGGTGCCCTTGTAAATGTCGGACACGGACATGCGCAGCGGCCGATCGATGGCACGTTCGGGCACCTTGAAGTGCTCGATGACGTCCAGCAGATGGGGACCCGTGTACCAGGCCTTCAGCGCTGGCTCCTGGGCGGCCTTCGTGAGATTCTCGCCCGTCAAGCCCGAGCAGGGCGTAAAACTGACGTCCGACTCTTTGAAGCCCGCCTGCTTGAGGAACGACTTCAGTTTGTGCACGATCTCCTGGAAGCGCTCCTTGGACCAGCCCACCGTGTCCAGCTTGTTGATGACCACGCCCAGCTGATTGACGCCCAGCGAGCGGACGAGGATTGCGTGCTCGCGCGTCTGTCCGCCCAGCTCGAAGCCGGACTCGAATTCGCCACGGGTCGCATCCACGACGAGCAGCGCCACGTCCGCCTGCGTGGCGCCCGAGATCATGTTGGGTATGAAATCCTTGTGGCCGGGCGCATCCAGCAGCGTGACAATCTTCGACTTGGTCTCGATGCGCGACTGGCCCACGTCCATGGTGATGCCGCGGGCACGCTCCTCGCCGGTCTCGTCCAGCACCCAGGCGTACATGAAGCTCTGCTTGCCCATCTTCTTCGATTCCTGCTCGTGCTTGTGCATCACCCGCTGGGACACGTTGCCCGTGTCGTACAGCAGGTGGCCCATCAATGTGCTCTTGCCGGCATCCACGTGCCCAATCACGATCATGTGTATGTGACTCTTCTGGCTGGCGCGCTCCTGGTCGTACAGGTGCTGTGCATTACGCTGGGCCTGATCCTTGGACACCTTGAAAATGGCTGTGCTACTGCCCCGGCCCGCCTCGTCGCCCCCAACGCCAATGTCGACGGGCGTATTGCGGCCGGAGATGTTGGGCGAGGCGGGCGCTTTGGGCGAGGCAATCTCGAAACCACGACGTGCATCCTTTACGGCGGAGAGCGTGATTTTGGTGGGCGTTGGCTTGGGCGTCGCCTGTACCGTTATGCTTGGCTTTGCGGCTGGAGTTGCGCTAAGCTTCAGCTTTTGTGGAGGTTTCTCTTTTGCCTTGTTGTTCGTCTCCTCGTTGAGAATCTCGTCGAGGATCTTCTGTATGTCGTAGTCGAAACGCATTGATGTCTCCACGATGCGACGCTCGGAGACAGAGTCGCCCACCACGCTGCGCACCTCGTCCACGCACGAGCTGAGCTTGGCCTGCGCAATGTCATCCAGTTCGGGCATCTGGAAGCTCTCCGAATCGCGGCGCGCCTTCTGGTATGCCTCATCCTCATCGTCCTCGTCGCCGTCCTCCGCCTCCTCCTCAATGTTCTTGTTCTTCTTTATAAACGCCGACATACTCTGCTGACCACGGGCCCGGTCGTATAACCATTGCTGATCTGTGGGCGAGACGCAATCATCGTCCACGGAATGCCCGTAGACATCATCGTAGCCATCGTACTCGTCGTTGTAGTCCATTCCGCGTACTATTCGGTGCCGCGACATCTTGGTGGTCTTTTTATTCGAAATGTATTTGTAACTTTATCGTTGTATTTCACAATTATTGGAAAGGAAAAGTAAAATAGAATTTCATTCAGTTGCAGACGAATGAAAGCATTAGAGAGAAAAGTTGCCAGATTGTCGCAGTTTTCAGATTATCTGGCAGCTCAATTAATTGTGATGTGCGTGACACAAGAAGTGATGTGTAAAAAGAACCTGCTATCGGAGCACACGAATATATGTGGCTGAAAGAACTTCTTCTTATTAATAATTTATTAAAGACTATTCCATATAGTCATTATAATATTGATTAGCTGCACATGTAAAATAAATATTTAAGCAAACATAAATTTATTCATGTCATATACATACATTTCACCTACTCAACAGTGCTCTCGTGCCATCGCTATCATCCAAGTGTGATGACATGTTACGATAGTTTCATTATTTCAGTTGTGCACATCGCTAGACTGTCCACTCTTCTCCTCCCTGAACAATATCTTTTGTGTCGCGTAAAATATTAAGAAAAACACTGTGAAAATCGTTACGAAGCAACCAGAAATAAAAAAAAGTTAACAACAATCGTTTCAATGTTGCGGTAAATGAACGCGGCACAGTACTAAGCGCTCGATTTTCGAGTCTTTGATTATTGTGAATTAAACGTAGGCAGCCTACATATACATATATATATTTATTAACAACAACAACAGAAGAGAACAACAAACAGTATGTACAACAACGGCGCACGGGGCTTCTCCATACACGACGCATTCGAGGAGGAGGAAGAGGAAGCGATACGTGTCTATGGCTCCACAGTGATATCGACGCCAATGCGCGGTGGCGTTAGCGGCAGTGCCAAACAAGGTCGCTCCACCGAAGATGTATCCATACGCATACAGGATCCAAAGTAAGTCCAAAAAAAAAAAAAACAAAAACGACAAGCAAAAACAAGTTCGCCGACTCTCCATTCGGTTCTGGTTCTCTTTCTTGCCACTGGGTCGGGTCTGCGCGTGGGCAGCAGCTGTTTGACAGTTGTTGACACCATTTTGGAGCTGTTCGCTCCAAACTGATTTTAATGATTCACAACAAGGAAGAGCAAGTGGTAAACCAAGAAATATAAACTTTCGTTATGGAATTAAACGTTTTTTAACCAGTTCTGAAATTGCTCTTGTTTAGGGCCTAATTCCCGTTTGGGAACTCATTTTTTAACCGGTTTGAACCAGCACAGCTGCATACCAAATTTCATCATAGCTTAGCTCAGAAAGACTAAGCCTGGCTTAATATAAACATGCAATCACCATCATCATCATCGTTGTCATCATATAACAAATGCATTCCAGCTGTTTCCATTATAAACCTAGACCCTTTACCTTTTCTGGATGCCGCGTGTTACTTCCCGCTTCCCATGCCGGAAACACAAGTCGCAACATTTGCATATGTATATTTCATGGTGTGTGTGTGTGTGTGTGTGTGTGCGCCTAACTGGATGCCAAAGGCGCGTGCGTGTTTCTTTCATTCACATAATATTTACAATTCTCTTGCGGCTCTTCTCTATTTGCCATTCCATTGACATTATGCATGCATATCGCGCCTTAAGGCACAGCTAACGTGCTACGTAATTATGGGGATTAAGACAAACGACAGACGACGTTGCCGTCTGTCTGGCCGTGCATCCCAGCTCAATTTGGCATTCAATTGTAAAAAAAAATCTCATTGCGCATAAATTTCGTCATTCCTTGAAGAATGTTTTTCTGTGCACGATACCCAACACTGAAGCACACGTCTGGCCTTCGATTGCGGTCGGCAGCACTTGTGCGGCTGCAATGTAATTGAGTAATGCACACACACAGACACATATATATATAAAAAATATATGCATATATGCGCATATATTATGGGCTGTGTGCTGTCTTCTTTTGATAGCCTCCACTGATTAACAGATTGAATTAAACTCAATTCCGTCTTATTTATTTGATTTAATCTTTGCACAGGGGCTACAACAAATATGCCGAGGACACAACGTCGCGGGACAGCGACTCCCTAATACAGGAATATGGCAATCTGCCCACGGAGGAGACAAACACATATTGCTGGCGGCATCCGAAAGTGCGTGAAAATTGGCGCACCGTCCTTGCCGCCTTTACGCTGCTGGTGGTGGGCACCGGTCTGTTTGTGATGGGCACCTTTGCCATCGCCGATCCACACAATACATCACAGGGTGTTGTATTTTTTGTTGCTGGACTCATTTGCTTTATACCGGGCGCCTATCATGTCGTCTACATTTGGCTGGCGGCCAAGGGATATCGAGGGTTTGACTTCTATCACTTGCCTTTGTTTACATAAGCGAAAACAGACAGACAGGCGATATGTTGTATGTAAATCTATGTCGCATTGGTTGATCCAATTGTATCAGCAAAGCAAACCCCCCCTCCCACACTTTATATTTATATATATATACAATTATTTTCTATGTATGGTAATTAACTCAGACTCTCGTTTTTTATGTGTGTGTCTTGAAAGAATTTCAAATAGACCAATCGAAAAAAAAGAAAGAAAACAAAAAACTCTCCAATTCGAATTTTAGCATTAATGTATGTATGTATTTTTTTAAAAGAATATTTTGTTATAAAATATATACTCAAAAAATGTTCGGTATACCCTCAAAAGTGCAAAAGATACGTATGATAAAAACTCAAACACACAAACACACATTCGAAATTTATTTAAAATAATAACAAAAAAAATCGAAAGACTTTGTATATGATGCTAAATGTTGAAAGCGCGTTAGTGTTAAAAACAAAATGTAAACTGTAATTTATTGAAATTTAATTGCACCAAAAAAACAAAAACTAAAAAAAAATTTAAGTAAGTTGCGCTTGCGCAGAAAAGCTAACGAAATGTTTTATGATTTTCAAACACGAATCTATATATATAAATCTATATATATATGTATATGTATATGATTAGTAGGCGCCTGCCAAGGACGCGTCTTAAACACCTAGTTTAAACATAGTACAGTACATTGCTAAATATTATTATTTAACAAAGTTACAGTGAGAATTCTTAAACACATTTAAAAAGAAAAAACCAAAAGAAATCTATTAGTGATATAAGTCAAAGCGCTGATATTGCAATATGTACGTTTTATATAGCTCTAAAGTTAATGCGCTAATCTTTTTCTAACCCTAACCGATTCTACCCGTCCTCTAATGAAATTATACACTCAAATCGCACACTCATTAACACACACTCACAAACACCTCATCAGACTTCATTCACCCTTCATAAATAGCAAATGAATTTTTACAAATATTTTTTTTAATTCCGCCGTTTAGTTTTTAACGCTCTATTTTTTTAAGTATGCTGAATATGGTTGTATGTAAAAGAACTCAAAAAAAAAAAAAATATAATAAATTCGAGATACATAAATTTAAAACTAGGCAAATATTACTCGAAATTTGGTGTACTAAAATTTTATGCGAGCTTTTGCTTATGACTTTTGTATTTACTTTCACTTATTGTTATGGTTTTTTTAATGCAAATTAAATATTATATTTGAAATTTTCTTAAAATGTGATTTTGTTTCCTTTGAATTTTTTATTAAAGAGATTTTTTATTTTATAAAAAACTTTGTAATATAATTTATTTTATCTGATCATATTTTATTTAAACATTTTTTGTTTTTATTAAACAGGTAAACGTAATGTGGGAATATAAAATGTACCTTAATTGGTTTAATATTTATACTACTCAAAACAATCCAAATTTTTCGTCTGTTTATTCGGTTAACAATATTTTCTTTATAATATGTTTTTTTCAGACTGCGTGCTTTTTTTTAATTTCCATAACTTTTTTTTGCTTGGGGTAAAAATATGCATATGTGATAATACGTGAATTTATATTTTTTCGCACACGCCAAAGATAAAGAAATTAAGAAATATTTTTTATCTTACCAAAGCGTTCGTTTATCATTTTGCTGTACATATCTTTTAAGTTTTTTAAAAGAATGTTCATACCACAAAGCGAAGGCTTAAATACTTGGTTTCATGGCATGTCCCATTAATCATAACGATATCTCATGGTTCGTACACCTAAGCACTATATTTGTAAGGTTATATCTATTTAGATTTAGTTACAACAAAAAAATTAATAATAATACTAATTGGCAAGGATAATGACAAATCAAATGAATTGGCTCGTATGTTGCTCAATACACTGGAAGAAAATACAGTAAGGCTCTACATAGGTTATATATATATGTATATGTATATGTATATGATACATATATTATTATATTGGTATTGTATTTTTGTAGTTTATGTTTTTTTGTATTTAACGTTGCTCGACTTTGACTTTGACTTCGATGATTAACGATTAAGCTTTGAATGTGGTTAGCCAAGTAAGACGAATGAAATAAAGTGCATAAAATTAAAAGCCAAACAATCTTTTACTGGTATACCCTGTAAATATTGAAATTAATTGGGCGGAAGGGTATATCGGCGAAGTTAATATGTGACAGGCAGAAGTGGACATCGGCGACTAATTAAAGTGTATATACTCTTCATCAATATATATAGATTTGTTTAGGCTTTAATCTGTATATCGATTTTAAGGTTGTGTCTTTTTTAAAACAAACTCAAATACTTTTATATTGTATGCTGTTTAAGTTTACTTAAAATTTAATACTATTTCCACCATTTTAACCAAAACCGATAAATATCAATTTTTCTGTGCCTGCTCTTTAGGCCTGTCTGGCAGATTATTAAGAGCTATAGACAACAAAGTACAAGTTTGATGAACTATCCGAAGATCAAGTTTATTTTTAAATATCGATAAAAACCAGTATTTTCTCCAAAATCGATAAATATCGATTTTTATGTTTTTTAAATGAATATAAGCGCTTTTCTACTTACATATATTTTGGATAGATTCGCCGATTCTCTGTATATATATTTTGAAGAAGATAGAGAAATATCATATGAATCTGACTACAGGGTATTTTCTAGTCGGTCACACTCGAGTAACTGACTCGTTGTTGATGGCAGGACAAATTGTCACCAGGCATCGACCAAACAGCGCCAAGCTTGCCGCGTTTGGGGCCTGGCAACCAACTGGCGCCAATGAAACGAAGACAGGATAGGGAGCACAGCGATAACCGCAACAGGAGGTGGCGCACAAATATTCCCAAGTTCATTAGACCTTTGATGGGGATACGGCTACTGTCTGTGTCGCTGTCAATGGGTATTTTTTGTTATAGGGTCTGGTGATGGCACGAAATGGAAAGTATTGCACATAAATCCAATACTGGTCTAAAAATAATCAGCAGAGATGTACGAACCGGAGGCGGAGTCGGACGAGGATTGCGAGGTGTACTGTAAGTAGTAGCTGTTAGGTAGCCAAGAGTTCATTCAAATGCCGCTCATGTTGGATTATTATGCAGTCCTGAAGCCGGTGAACGAGTACAACATTGTGGACAAGATCAAGGAGGCCAACAAGCAGCTGTTTGCGCTGCTCGAAGACGATGAGGATAATGGGGATGGGGATGTGGCCAGTGGTGAGCCAGCCACTCGCAAGGTAACATTTGCGCTCAATCTGGAGGATTACGAGCCAGCGGGGCAGGCGGGCAATGCGGTGGAGTTGCCCAGTCCGCCGGATGAGCTGCTGCTGCAGTTGGCACAGCTGAAGCTGAAGTCCGAACGGGAACGCTTTGAGTCCATTGCCGAGGAGCCCGCCAAGGAGCTGGAGAAAACGGACATGGACCAGCAGCCGGACGCCGAAGTGGAGGAGGAAATCTGCGAGGAAATATTGGATCTAACCGTGGTGGAAAACAGCAACAGCAGCAACAATAGCAACCAGCCTCATCCAGCTCCGGCAGCCAGCATGGACTACGAGGAGGAAGACTTCTCGGGCGTGGACGAGGATGACCTAACGACGCCCACTGAAGCGCCCACTGAACGGCGTCGCATGATACGCCAAAATACATTCGACTTGCAGGCAGAGCAACAAACGGCGGAGTGCGAATCGGATCAGCGGAGTCTGACCAATCTGCTGACCGAATCCGACTGCGAGGAGGACGAGCGTGCCGTCAACGAGGCGCGTCTCAAGCTGCGCCAGGCTTACAAGAGCCTCTACAAGACGCTGGATGCCAATGGGCAGGCGCAGATTAATCGTTTAACTGGCGAGGACAACAAGGATGCGGAGGAGGATGATCTGTCCATCATTGTGGCCAGCTATATACCCGATGACTTTGAGCTGGACGAGCGCAGCATTTACTACAAAAAGGAGCCCGAGACGCCGCCCAGTGGCAACAACAAAAGCACGAGCAGCACCAGCACCAAGACCTTCTTTAATGCCCGCCGCTTCAGCTTCAGACGGCGCCCCAGAGCCACGTCCAGTGCAGCCGCGCCCGTGCCGGACATCAAGATGAATTATAAAATCTGCTGCGAGCAACGGCACGCGCTGCAGGACAAGCTGCCCCGGTACACCGGCTACATGTCCGAGTACGGACTGAGCGCCAAGCAGCTGCAGCAGCGGGAACAGCAGCTGCGGCGCAAGCAACGCTTTGCCATGGAGCAGACGCTGAACCGGAACGAGCACGAGCTGAAGAAGATGCAGGACAATGAGCGAGCTTTCACCACGTGGCTGAAGAACAAGATGCGCTATCCGATCAACAAGACGCGCAACATGTTCGATGCGACGCGCAGACGCGGCACTGTGGCTGCCGTGACCAGTCCCAATCCTCACCAGCAACAGGAGAAGGAGCAGCAACGTTCGTGTCGTAGACGGGACAGTGCCGAAGTGCACGCTTATCGCCATTTGCTGGGCAGCTGGAACAAGTAGAATATTATATATACATAAATATAATTATATACTTAGAACAAAAATAAACTTGCTTTATAATGATTTAATTTGTAATACAACTTTTCATAGGCGCAGGAGATAAAAGAGGGGGGAGCGGGGGGAAATTCAACAGTGAAATACAATGAGGTTTATATATACGGACACGGTTTGTATATTGTAGATGTGTGTAGAGCATTACAAAGCCAAAATGTACAAATGTATGTGTATAATAGACAAATATTAACCTAAAGTTAAGGTATATTTTGTGTATGTGTGTGTTGCCTGTTGTGTGTGTACTACTGCTAGTTGTGTATCCTTAATGCCGTGACTTCTTCGATTTGTGTCCATTGTCTCGACTATCGTCACGCGAGCGTTTCCGATCCTTATCCTTGCTGCTGCTTTTGTGTCCCGACGTTGACGAGGAATTATGCTTGTCGCGATTATGATACTTATCCTTAGACGATTTCGATGGGCTTTAAAAAATATAACAAATTTGAATAAACAATTAATTTAAGTATTTAACTTTGCTTTGCAGTCAACATTTTGGGGTAATGTGTTAAATTTTGAAACAGAATTTCGCATCATTTATGAAGCATTTATCATTAAATATATGGAGCATGTTCAATTTCCGCGTAAAGCCATTAAATTGATAACAGTTCAAGGTCTATTTAAGTAACGTCTATCAGTTAAAAGCGTACATTAGTTGTAGAAAGTTCAGTGCAGTTGACAATAGCTTGTTTCTATTATAATAAAAATCTTTTGAATATATTTTTAATAAAATTTGAAAAATAAAATACAGTTATTTATCAGCTATACAATTTAAATTCTAAGAAAGTTTCAAGAAATTCCCCAAATTTTAGAAATTTTTATAAAACAGGGTATCGTAATTTTGCCACTAAATTAGGGATTAGAAGATAACATTTGAACAATTTAAGTTAAAACGATTATATATTCATATGTCCCAAAAAAAATTCTTTGTGAGGATTTTGTCTAAAAGCAACTTTCCATATAACTTATAAAGTTAATGCTCCGTTTTTCAGTTAGTTAAAGCCTGAAAGCTTAACAATATTAATAATAAATTGCATGACTTCATAAAAAAATGTAAAAAAAAAACCAAATCAAATTTGATTTTTTTGAAATTTTGTACTTTTGAATCGAATAGTTGAAAATGAAAGTGTGTGCAAGTTTTTTGGGTAGTTGCATATGTGTGTGTGTGTGTGTGTGTGTGTGTGTGTGTGTGTGTGTGTGTGTGTGTGTGTGTGTGTGTGTGTGTGTGTGTGTGTGTGTGTGTGTGCGTTTGTGTGTGTGTCTTGTGTGTACGGTAACCAACCTAGATGAGCTGCCATGTTTGGAGCTGGAGGATTTTAAATGTGAAGAAGAGGAGGAATTCGACTTATGCTTTTTACTGTGCGACGATCGCTGCTCCTCGCGCTCGCGACGACTGTTTTGTGTGCGTGATGCGGTATAGTTAATAAATAAATAAATAAATAGAGAAGAGAGACAATACGCTCAGTAGGTTTACAAGAAAGGAAAATATAGATACAAAAAACAGCACCATGATATTGGATTGGTTAATATGAGCATACCTGTGCTTGGAGCTCTTGCCATGTTTCTTCGTCTCGAATTTGCCGTTGCGTTTGTCATCCGTGTTGTAGTCATTGTTGCGATCCTCTTCGGCGGCCTCGCGCTCCAAATCTGACCAGTCCTTGCCAGATTCCTCATCGGAACCCAGATCTAATGGCAAAATAACAGTATTTGTAAAGTAATTAAATACATATTTTTATAATTTTTATATGAAATACCATCACTATCATCGCTTTCGTCCTCGGAGGCCTCTGAGTACTCGGAATCGTCCTCATCGGTTTCATCATCCGACTCGGCATCTGTTGGATTATAGGCCTCATCCTCCTCCGACTCGGCCGATTCGTTTTCATCCTCGCTGCCCGATTCGGGATCCAAGAATGTCCAGCCGCCCTGCTCGAAAAAGCCCTCCGGATCATCCGTAATGGTCTTCATGATCTTTTGCCAGTTGAGCGATTGCACGCCCTCGGAATAGCGAATGTCGCAGGAGCTGCAAAACGACAACAAGTTAGATAAAGGATATATATATATTAATCATAGTTGGGTTACCCACTTTAACCACTCCTTGACGTGATCCAGCATGTTCATGGGTATGGCATTCACCATGGCCACCTTCTTGTTGTACTCCTTGAAGACGAAGATCATGTCAAAGTTTCGCAAATGGAACTGAACGCGCTCAAAGTGCACCAGCTCCACATCGTCCAGCGTGATGACAAATGGCGGCCATTCGGTGAGATTGACCAGCGAGCCGGATGTGGGCTGCAGCGTGACCGTGCTGCGGAACGGTGCGCCAGGGAAACCCAGCTCACGGAATGGCGTATCGAACTCCACCTGCGCCTTGGTCATCGCCTCGACCTTCTCGCAGAAACTCTTGAACGCCGTCTTCAGCTTGTGGCGCAGTTCACGTTCCGCCTGCTCGGCGGCCAAATCATCCCGATCGTGCATGTGCTGATGCTTGCCCAGATCTGTGGTGATCTCGCCCACCTCCGTATAGAACTGTACATCCACGTGCTTCTTCTTGCCAAACATAATCGCGTACTTGAGGTGAAAGTGCAGCAGAATAATCATTTCACCATCGCAGGGCTGAAAGAACGCGCTCTTGATGTTGTTGTAAAG
Organism: Drosophila micromelanica; assembly: GCA_004143825.1. Lineage (NCBI taxonomy): Eukaryota > Metazoa > Arthropoda > Insecta > Diptera > Drosophilidae > Drosophila > Drosophila micromelanica. Next base: position 25,888 of record SCDY01001695.1, read on the forward strand.
GATGTCCACTTTGTCGCCGCGCACGGAAATATAACGGAAGCCGTTGGTGTGCGCCTCGAGGCTGCCAGTCATGCGCTTGGTCACGATATTGGGACGAATGTACAGATCCTTCAGCTTGGGATTGCCCTTGTTTTGCGACAAAATTAGCGTATCCTGCTTAACCAAATCCTCTTTTTCGCGCTCCTCCGCCTCGCGGGTCTTAAAGCGCTTCTGCACCTCTTTGATCAGACGGAACGCATTGTTCAGATTGGCAGATGGAGCCGCTACCTCGCCGTGCTCCTTGACGTTCGAGCTGCGATACGTTCTGCAAATTATAAAATATAAATTAAGTATACAATTTATATAAACGGGGAATAGTTTGAACTGCACTTACACCTCCTTGACAAAGGTCGCCTCGGGCTGTGGATAGAGGCCACCCTCGTTGCGGCCCATGGTGGCGCCCGGATGAAAGAAATTGATGCGCAGATACGTGTACTCGCCCTCGACGGACTGAGAGATATTCTTGATGGTGGATATGTGAAAGGGCACCTGGATGCCAAACACTGGCATTATGACCGTCTCATATTTCTTGTCCACATACAGCTTCAGCTCCTTGACCTCGGGCTCACGCGGTATTTGGCTCATGGACTTGTAGGAGACGGTGTTCTTGCGCACTTTCTCCACCTCCTTGGAATTGCCCTGCTTGGCCAGGCGTTCACGCGCCCGTTCGTTCAGCTGCTGGGCGAGCTCACGCTGGTGCTCTTTGCGCTTCTCCTCGGTGTTGATCTCGTTGCGCAGCTTGGACTCGAGCACAGCGTTGCGCTTGCTGCGACCCAAGATCTCGGTGCTCTGATCCGTTTTGGTGGCCTTCTTGTCATCGGCATCCTCCTCCTCGTCATCGTCATCTTTAATGAAAATTCCGACGTTCTTGATTTTCTTCTTGGATGGTGTCATCACACTGGCTGGCCCGCCGTCGCCCACCAGCACCGTGTCGCCTATGAATAGAGCATAGGTTTTGCCCTCCTTGTCGGTGGCTTCGGGATTGGTTAAATTCGAGATGCCCACGTGCAGATTAAAGACCATATTCTTCTTGATCAGCGCCTGACATTTGGCGCCAATGACAATTGAATTCTCGCGGAACTCCAGACCCATCGCGAAGCCAAAGCTCTTAGTTAGATTCTCAACCATGCTGGGCTTCTCCTTCTTCACATAGGCCAGTGTTTTGTCGTATACTTCGCATAGTTTGGCGCCTGGCACAAGCAGCTTGAGTATTTCCTCCTGCACATTTACCAGAAACGTGTAATTCTCCTGCATGGCCTCGGTGGGATTCACCAGAAATGTGCGCGAAATGTTGGAGCAATAGGATTTGTAGCGCGCGCCCAGCGAGCACACAATCACTCCAAAGTGCAAATGATTTTTATCAGCGGCCGCAGAGAATTTCAAGCTGTAGGCGCCGCCGGACTGAATAATGGGCGGATATGCCATATCAAGTAAACGCGGATCCAAGCCGCTGGTGTACTTCTTCTCGCCAATAGCTGCCTCGCAGCCATCTGACAGCTTGGTGTGCTTTACTTTCTGCAGAAAATTGCAACACAAGTTAATTACAATTAGATTAAAGTACTCATAATTAAAACGCACCCGATCCGAATCGATGATGTCCATGATCTCATCCTTCAAATACTTGTTGAATATGTCCATGGACACCAGTGAGGCCTTACGTATATTGTTGATCTCGGACTCATCTTTAGGGCACATTAAATACGCAATAATTGTGCTGATGTCCACATGTTCGAACTTGGCGGCTGTGAGCATCTTTTTCCAGGCTTCGCTAAACTCTCCGGGAAAAGCGTCCTTGGTGAATACGCCCAAGCGTTTGCCCTTTTTCGAGTTCTGTATGATCTTGATGAGCTTCTCATAGTTCGCCTGATCTTTATCGTTCTGTTAGAAGCACATTTATTAGGACTAAACTGTATTAAACACAAAAATATAGTGTTATACTCACGCGATCCCGGACGAGTAGCTTTATTTCTGGTACACCCTCTTCGCTGATGTTTTGCGCCTGCTTCAGGAACTCGATTTTCTTTTTGCTGGTCAGAAAATAGATGGCATCCGAGGCAAACACGGAAATCGTGTCCGTCAGCTCGTAGCCAAGCAACCAGAGCTGCAGTGCCATCGATTTGGAGTAGATGACATCCTCGTCCACGCCCACCACGCTCATGATGCAGTCCAGATTGCTCAGCGCATCGTCGTGGCCGGTGCTGGGCGCCTGCAGACGATCGAGTTTAACAAATCAGATAATTAATTAAGCCGCATTTTCATGAGGTTTTCTAACCTAACATGCGGCTGGCATTGTTTTTGTTTTTTGTTTTGATTTGCTTGAAATATGAACGACCATTTCACAATGTTGGTCAATTGCAGCGCAACTTCGTGATTTTAGCCGGCGCCAAAATAAAAACGTGCAAGCGGAGCCCCCTAATAAACAGTTTTAAAAGATTCGCGTGCCCGGCAGGCACAGAGAACAGCGAGAAAGAGACTTACCTTCCATTCTGTGTAGAGGCGTTTTATTCGACGCACAAACGCTTCTTTATCTAATACGAAGCTCGACATGATGTCAGCTAAAACTTATTGCGTTGCAGAATAGTTGTTTGTGCTTACTTCAATAATTTAACACATTTATATCGCGAAATTCCGCCAGACGGACGTTTTGCAAAAAAATGCGCGGCGGACGACGCGTGGACATTCACATGTGCACGCAAAACCCACAAGCTTATCGAATTTATTTCGATTGTTATCGGAATAAGCAGTGCTGTAAAATATTTTGTGGTGAGACATTATGTGCTTGGATAATATGTAACATTAAAATGGTTTGAATATGTAAATTAAAAACTAGAAAGAATTTAATATATATATATTTTAGTCATTAAAAATATTATTTTAAACTTAAGCACGGTATTTCACGAGCACGAACTAAATTTCACTCATCTCTAGGTTGAGGGCGTACATTATAATCAGCTGTTGCGATTTGATTTTGTTGTCATTTTTTTTGGTTGCAGAAATGAGTGAATTTCTTTCTGAAAATAATGCCTGTGGTCAAAATCTACTTAATATTGTGTCTGTGGGCAACTCCATAATTGCTGAAATACTGCGGCTGAAAGAATATGTGCCCAGCATTTACAGGTGAGTTTTATTTTTAAACAAGTGTAAATAAAAACTTATTTATTTGATTTACAGATTAGAAACCGCTGCAGATAGGCAAAAATATGCCAATATTATATTGGATTTTAGCTACTTCAAAGTGGCCGAGGCGCACGAGAAGAAGATCGAGGATAGCCCAGTGAGTGCACCAATCAAATCAAATAAATAAATAATTTTATTTATATATTTTATGTTTACAGGAACTGAGCGACTTGGACTCGGAAGTGCGCACAAATCATCTGCAGCTGATAACACGCTTCTACTTGGCCTTCCAGAGCATTCACCACTATGCCACGGATTTGAAACAGTATATAGAGGAGCTAAACACGGGCTACTATATACAACAGACGCTGGAAACGGTGCTGCAGGATGAGGAGGGCAAACAGCTGCTGGTGGGTGCCTAATTTAATTAAGAAAATGCAATAAAATAATATAACGTCCACTTGCAGTGCGAATCCCTCTATTTGTACGGCGTAATCTTGCTCGTTTTGGACTTGCATATACCGGGCACTGTGCGGGAGCGCCTGCTGATTGCCTACTATCGGTACAGCGGCGGCGATGCCACGCCCAGCGGCGATGACAGCAATATCCATGATGTTTGCCTGCTGCTGCGCTCCACGGGCTTTGTGCAGCCGGCTCAGCAGCCGGCAGTTGTTGTGGCCAAAAAGGCGGCTGTAACAGTGCCCAACTATCCGGAGGCGTATTTCGCCCGCTTTCGCTTCGATGCGAACTTTATTGATTTGGTTTTGGCGCGCTTGCGCTGCGATGACATCTACAACCAGCTGGCCATCTATCCTCATCAGATGCACCGCACAACGGCGCTGTCCACGCAAGCGGCTATGCTCTATGTCTGCCTGTACTTCTCGCCGGAGGTGCTGCACTCGCAGGGCGCCCAGATGCGCGAGATTGTGAACAAGTTCTTCCACGACAACTGGACGCTGTCCATTTACATGGGGATCACTGTGAATCTGATCGATGCCTGGGCGTGCTTCAAAGCCGCCAGCTCTGCGCTGGCCAATGGCCTGCATTCGACTGCCTTCAAGAAACTGTGTCAGCAGCAGCGCGAGCAGATGCAAAAAACCGCGCAGAAGACCCAGGAAATTGTGCGCGAGGGCGTCCTGGACGAGGCTTTTGTGCTGGAGCATGCCAATCAGATAATTGGGCTAATGCGCCAGGCGAACGTGCTCCTGCGCTGGTATTGCCTGCACACCAGCCACGCCGTGCTCACCGTGTCGGGTCAGGCCACGGCGGCGCAGACGCATCAATGGGTGCTCAAGGAACTCAACTTTGATCAGGGCACACTTTACACTCTGCTCCTGAATTGCGGTCAGCTGGAGCTGACGGTCAGGGAGCTGTTGGGGGACCTGCAGAAGGATCGGGAACAGCGCTGGACGCACAATCGGGACGAGGCAATGCAGTATCTGCGCGAGCTAAGCGAAGCCTTCGCGGGCACACGTCCACTGACCAAGATCGAACCGAATGCCCAACTGCAGCAATGGTTCGGGCAGGTCGCACAGCGATTGCAGAAACTGGAGCTGACCAAGCCACAAAAGTCGGGCCGACTCATCATACAGGTGATGCAGGCCCTGGACGATGTACAGGAATATCACAATCTGCATGCCAACATGCTGGTCAAACAACAGCTGCAGGAAACGCGAGATTTGCTAAATCGCATGGCGCAGGTAATGAGAATAATCAAGTGAGATTAATCTACTCGGGAGTGACTAAAAATAACATGAATGTCTGCTGACCTTACTTCCATTTTTGAAAATCGCATAGAAAGGCGATGTTTTGGAGGGTAAATAAGAGTCAGGGATAGCTAACATGTGAAAGACACAAATTGATTTAAAATAGAGAGTGAGAGTGTAGGAAGAGAGAAAATTAATGATCAATTAAGTTATAAAGAAAGTCAATCAATTGGGTGAAAAATAAACCTGAAAGATGTGAACTGTTATGTGAAAACTTTGAACTTGCATATCTCGGTTAAATTAAGACAGATTCTTAAATGTTATACATTTTTAAACTCGTTCAGATAAGTACTATCGAAAGGCATTTAAAAATACCTATGTACAAATTTCACCAGTTTTGTCAAACATGTAAATTAATAGGCAAAAATGGATCGATTCTAGATTTAACCAATCGACTTTACAGGTGCTCACGAGTTATAAAATTTATACATTTCCAAATTCAGATTTGATTCAATTGATTAATAGAAAAATACCTACTTATCTGAAATGATATAATTATAATTATACTTATTATGTATATATAATTTTCGTACATACTTTATAAAGATGCCTCCTTCAATTTGTTACACCTACCCTTTAAACCGTATTTACCTAGTTTTTCTATTTTTTCCAATAATTTCTCAGCTGATCAACCTAAAGGAGGACATTGAAATCCAGATACAGATGATTAGCGACTTTAGCTACGCCTGGCAGTTGCTGCAGCGAGACTTCACTGTGATCATGCAGGATCATATCAAGCGACAGCCACGGGCTGTCATTGGCATACGGGCGGTATTCCTGAAGTTGGCCAGCACGCTGGAGGTGCCGCTGATGCGCATCAATCAGGCGAAGAGTGAGGATCTGGTGTCCGTCTCCAACTACTACAGCACGGAGCTGGCGAACTTTCTGCGCCGTGTGCTCCAAATTGTGCCCGAGACAATGTTCAACATACTGGCGAGGATTATACAGCTGCTGACCAATGTCATCAAGGAGTTTCCCACACGCCTCGAAAAGGACAAGGTGCGCGAGTTTGCGCAGTTCGAGGAGCGCGCCAAGGTGGCCCAGCTGACCAACTCGATAGCGGTCTTCACCAAGGGCATACTCATGATGAAGAAAACATTGGTGGGCGTCATCGAGCTGGATCCCAAGCAGCTGCTGGAGGATGGCATACGCAAGGAGCTGGTCAATCACTTGGCCAACGCCTACAATCTGGGCCTGATCTTTACGCCGGAGAAGGGCAAGACGTGCGTGCAGCTGCTGCAGGAGAAACTCCAGGCGCTGGCCAAGACCATCGAGGGCTATCGCAGATCCTTCGAGTACATCGAGGACTATTTGCGTGTGCAGGGCCTGCGCATATTGCTGGAGGAATCGCAGCGCATCATCAACTACAACGTGGAGAAGGAGTGCAATTGTTTTCTGCGCAACAAGGTGCAGGAATGGCAATCCCGCTTCCAATCCCCGACGATACCCATACCCAATTTCCAGCCGCTGCAGGGTGATCCCAGCAAGTCGGATAATTTTATAGGTCGGCTGGCACACGAGATCCTGCGTTGCACGGAGCCAAAGCAGACCATCTATCTGGATCTGAAGTGCACCTGGTATGACAAACGTGTTCCGCATCACGAGCTGCTCGCCGGCTCCGGATTCTTTAGTGTCCTGCTCGAGGCTATGGCGCCTGCTGGCATGGTGGGCCTGGAGCGTCTCTATGCGCACATGCTGGCCGATGAGCTGAAGCATAATCTGGACAAGCTGCAGAAGAATCTCACCTCGGATCGCATGTGGTGCGATGCGCTGAGCAGCCTGACCAAAGAGCTGGAATCAAAGGATTTTCCCGGCGAGGTGGCCAAACAACCGCTCAAGTATTATCAGAGCTATACGCAGCGCTGGCTGAAGGTGTGGCCCACGCTCCTGGATTGGGTCCTCGCCCTGGGACACAAACAGCTGCTGCGCCAGCAAATCGCCAGCGAGCTGAGCTTCAGCAGCAAATGCGATGCCAAGCTGCTGGAGAACACAACGGATACGCTAAATCGGTAGACAGAATAATACAATTCAAGCTCGAAGATTAATTACATTAATTTATTCTCCTTCTGCTTCCCACAGTGCCTTGATGCTGGAGCTGTCCAACAACACCAAGTTGTGCAATGAGCAGGGCGTGGGCATGTTGACCGAGCTGCAGGAGATACTTCAGTATACGGGCAACTATGAGCCGATGGAGCAGATATTCATGAGCACCAAGAATACGCACAACATGTCCCTGTTTTTATTCCTCTTCAGCATTGCGCACGTCGGTCGTTTACAGCATTCCACAAACACGGACTCTCTGCTGCCCAAGTCCGCCAAAGATGTCATCGACTGTGTGCCCCTGATAATGGGCCTGCTCACCATCCAGCAACAGTTCCACAAGAATGTGCAAATGCTCTACATTTCTTATATGTGTCAGTATGTTGTGACCGTTGCCGAGGCGCAGCTGCTGTGAGTATGAACTTTTAGACATCTGGAATTACATTAATGAAGTGCTTGTTTTTTTTTAGGGACAAGGAGATGCTGGGCCCTGAGGTGGTCACCATGCTGCACTTTCTCCATGCGTTTGTGCGCGTGGCCGGCTTGCCACTCAGTGTCCTGGAGCAGCGCATACCCAATATAATTTTAAGCGATTTCGACTACTTGGCGACGCCTGTTAAATGAGCGTCAAATTCCAAAGTTATTCTTTGTAAACTTTAAATTGTATACATACCATATTTTTAAACAAGTTTATAACATAGTTGAAAACTATAAATTATATATATAAATTATCTTTACACAATTTTATAATGCATACAAATTTAAATTTAAGCAAATAATCCAAGAAATTATATTTCCACTAATTTTTCACCCTTTGGCGTGAATTTTTCAAAAGTTTTTAACAGCTTCTCGATATAAAGTTTTTATAAAAATGTAAATGTAAATGCATTTTTGAGTATTTTGAAAATATATTTAAAAAAAAAGTGTGAAGGTTCGAACCTATAATAAATGTTGAGCACTAGGTTCTCTAAGCCGAGGCATTAGTTTGAATTGTGAGTTAATCAACGAATATTTTTGTTTGGGTATACAAACCTAATAAAATTAAAAACACGAAAAATTAAAAAATTTTTAAAATAAATTTGCATCATGCATTTAAATACTTATACAATTTAGATGGTCAAATGTTTAAAAGATTCTTTAAACTTATTTTATTAGAATTATTTCATATTTTCAATAATTTCCTTTGCCAAACTTTGGTTTTTAGCTACAAAGAATTTAAATAAAACCGAAAGAAAACGCATATGCCTCACGGAGCTGCAGAAGAGTATTCCGAACAATAATAACAATAAACCGAAAATGGCAGTTGGACAAGCTTCAAACTGGACAACTTTCTGTTTATGTGATAACAGTGGGCGCATTGCGTCCAGTGTACTTGGGTAGCTGCGAGATCTCCAAGGCGATGTCGATCAGTGGCTTCAACATGACGCTGGCCTGGCCGAGCACATTGTCCTTCTCATAGGAGTCGATGTACAAGCTGCACACAGAGAATACCCAGTTTAATGGATACGAAAAATAGAAACCCTTAACTGAAATACTCACCGGACGGTGGCGCCGGAGCTGCCGGTGCCGCTGAGACGCATCACGATGCGGCTGCCATCCTCGAAGACAATGCGCAGTCCCTGCTTGGTGGCCACGGACTTGTCCACGGGATCCGTGTAGCTAAAGTTGTCAGCCTGCTTTACCTTGTAGCTCTTGCCGCCGCTGGCGAAGCTCTTGCCGGCGAAATCAGCAGCGGTTATGTTCTTCTCCATGGTGGCCATCATCTCGTTGCAGGGCTCCAGATCGCACTCCTCGTAGTCGTAGCGCGTAAAGTAGTTGCGTCCGTAGACGGACCAGTGTTGCTTCAGTATATCCTCGATGCTCTTGCCCGTGTGCTGCATGACGGATATCCAGGCGAGCACCGCCCAGATGCCGTCCTTCTCGCGTATGTGATTGGAGCCGGTGCCGAAGCTCTCCTCGCCGCACAGGCACAGACGGCCGGCGTCCATGAGATTGCCAAAGTATTTCCAGCCGGTGGGCACCTCGAACACCTCCTTGCCCAGTTTCTTGCCCACCAAATCGACGGCAGAGGCCGTCGGCATGCTGCGTGCAAAGCCCTGGACGCCATTCTTCTGGAAATACGGTATGGCCTCCAGATAGTGTGCGATCACTGCCAAGGAGTCGCTGGGCGTGACAAAAAATGCCTTGCTGCCGATGATCATGTTGCGATCGCCGTCGCCATCGAAGGCAGCGCCAATATCGTAATCCCCCTTGGCCACCGTCTCCACCAGATCCTTGGCATACGTCAGATTCGGATCGGGATGCAGTCCACCGAAGTCGGGCAGTGGCGTGGTGTGCACCACCGATGCCTCGGCAGCGCCCAAGCGATTCAGGAAGATCTCGCGCACATAGGCGCCAGTCACACCGTTCATGGAATCGATGCGCATCTTCAGGGGTTTTCCGTTGGCCTTGCCGCTGACAAAATCGCGCAGCTTGCCAAAGTCAAAGATCTCCTCCATGTGGCGCACATAGTTGGCCACCGAATCGATGACCTCCACCACAAATGGCTTGCCCCCAATATCGTAGCTGCTCACGCCCACCTTCGAGATGTCAATCTGCAGGCCACGCACCAGTTTGTAGCTCTTGATGACAGTGGAGAGCTGGTGAATGTTGTTGGTGAAGGCATCCGGCGCCGGACCGCCATTCTCGCAGTTGAACTTGATGCCAAAGTCGTTCTCCGGACCGCCAGGATTGTGGGAAGCAGTCAGCACGATGCCACCTAAAGGAAATTTTGGTTAATTAGATTTATACATAATGTTCTTATGAAAAGAGAATATTGGTTTGGGCAAAGACAATATAAACACTAAGATGAGTAACGCAGTATAACGAAAAGCCACAAGGCAGCTTCATTTTTTCTAAAATTGAGAACGAAAACCAAAGGTTTGGGTGTCTAAATTTTCCATATAAGGATAGGTCTCAACTTTACCCAGTCGTAACTTTGCCAAAACTCAACCGATTTTCTAAAGGATGGTCTTTTTGTTCATGGTTCGTTGTCTAAATCAATTCTACATTTCAGTTTAAAAATAAAATTTTTGGTCGAAATTCATGTAAAAAATGCTCAAATATATTCCCTAGTGCTCCCATATAAGGATAGGTCTCAACTTTACCCAGTCGTAACTTTGCCAAAACTTAACCGATTTTGATGAGGATGGTCTTTTTGTTCATGGTTCGTTGTCTAAATCAATTCCACATTTCAGTTTAAAAATTAAATTTTTGGTCGAAATTCATGT